>CM021107.1:549172438-549194440 GCA_007115665.2 Sequoiadendron giganteum | reverse complement strand
TGCATTTTTTACGCATGTCTACCTAATGCAATTGCATTTCATTAATGCACAGGCGGTTCACTACCCTACATGCGTTTATCCCTAATGCACATGCGGTCCATACATACATATGCGGTGTATTATAATGAAAATGTGTTTATTCCCTAAAATGCCTACCCTAGCCTAAGCATGTTTTAGCACATACGTCGTTTCACAATCAAATGCAGTGAATATGATGGCATATGCGTTGATCCTGAAAGATCGCATATGCTAGTTAATTTTTAAAGGATTAAAAATACGTGCAAAAATAAATTTCAAGAGTTCATTTTTGGATACGTATTGGTGGTCGTATGTTGGCTGGCTGTCTGAACATCTAGATCTGATATCCTTGATGCACAACATAGGGAATGGGTGCCATCTTTGTCTACTAGTCAAAGAAAATTCTCAGTTTTCCAAACTCTTCCAGGTGCAAATGAATTGGTTTTCAACCTAATTCTTATTTATAGCTAGGGTTTGGGTGGCAGTTCTTCAGACCTTCTCTATTGACCACTTAACCTTTCAACTTCTAATGACCCATACATGTCTGTATCACATCCAAATTAAATTATGTCAACTCCATAGCATTTCTAACCGTCAAATTGACTTATCAGGAACATTTCCTGATTTTTTTTGAAAATTTTCAAACATTTGTCAATTTTCCCGAGGCGGCATACCCTAACCTATTTCATGCTGGGGCACGATCGAGGCATATTTTCTTTGACACAATGCCGAAACAACATTGTATCAAAGAGGGGCAAACTATAGACACCGAAAACTGGTCTAGGCCTACGAACACCACTTTCGACATAATTTTCTATAGTCCATGGTCATGATTAAATAATGTTAATTATTTAATTACCTTTCTAACAAATATTTCCTCTATTAATTAAATACCCCTTTTTAATTAATTCATTAATTCATTATGACCCTTTATTCAACTTGATTAATTAAATAAATCATATTTGTTTAATTATGTTGCTAACTAATTAATTCTTCCTTCTTAATTAATTATGTTGTATTATTTAATTACCCCCTTTATCATATTTCAACTATAATTAAATATCTTTATTTAATTTATTCATTTAACCCCCTTTATCTATAATTAAATATTTATTATTTAATTATTCAGATTATCCTTTTCAATAGTCAAATTAAATCAATTATCTTTATTTATTTAATTAAATCTTTCATTTTTGAATGTTGAATTAAATTCAAATTTAATTCATATTTAAATTATTTATGTCACATTCTTCTATCAATCAGTTGACTAATTATTCACTCACCTTCTAACTCGAGATCTATTTTTAGCTCTCTAGTTATCTCTGGATTCAACATCTGATTGTTTCTACGAGAGGACTCTCTATCACAACTAGTCAGTTAACTTTTTTTAACTCATATGTATGTACACATTCAAATGAATTCTTCATCTTCAAGTTCTAACTTTGTATTTGACATACAAAGTCCATTTCTTCTATTTTCGAAGACTCTTAACTGGAGATTAAGTTATCGTTCTATCTTAATCTTTATCTTGTAGTCTTTTCTGACTCATGTTCTAACTCACGTTCCATCTGACACATAACTCACATTGCATTATATTCATCAATCTCGTCCGTTGATCTCTCTTTCAATCTGAGCCGATCGTTTGAAAACCCAAAATCTATTAAATGGCCTGTCATTATCATTATTCCTCCTCCCAAAATAATACACTTTTGAGAAGAAAAATATCTTCGATATTTTTCTTAGACATTCAACAAGGTTATGCTTACATCAATACTAAAAATCTGAGGGCAAGAACACTGAAAATGCAAAATGGAGAAGAGAAATCAAGATAATTCAAAGGAGTGAACGCATATTCGATGAGAGCTTTCCAATTAATTTTTTTAGTTTATCATGTTTACTTATTCGTTCTTTGTTTTTTGATTTAGATTAATATTGATTTAGAGTAATATTACATTGTTTATTCTAGTTGTAGATCTTTATCCAAATTTTATTCTATGTTACAAAAGATACTAAAGGGTTAGGATATCAAGATCCTTCTCTCAATATGAATTTCCTTCTTCATAAAGAACAACCCATGCCTCCTAACGATGACAAGAATGATAGGATTTTCTTAGGTTCTCCTCCCCCACATTCTACTAGAGAAGTTGGTGAATCTAGCAAGTGCAAAAGACCATAGAAACCAAGGAAATTGCAATTCCCTTACCCACCAACTGATATTGAAAGGAATTTACAAATACTTCTACACTGAGGACTTATTATATTACCACCAATGCCAAAAAATTGATTTCCAAATCTTAAAAAACAAAATAACATCTCATTGCAGATATAAAAAAAATTTAGACATAGTACGAATGAGTGTCATACCTTAAATAAAATATTTAAAAAGCTAGAAATCATTGAAATAGTCCCTTAAAGTAGGACCCTTCCACTCTTTCCATGTAACAATTGTAGAATGATAACATTATCACTATTACATGTTATACATTTATTCTAAATAATTTCAAGATGTAAGGAGCTCCTTCGCATCACCTATCTCAACTCATTCTTGTCATACACATAGTGGGGGAAGGAATTAGATAGCCTTGTCCTAGTAGTGCATTTCTCGTTGTCCCTTCAGCTAGTTCTCTACCTTCTATATATGATGAACATGATTGGGATGCAGATAACCTACTTATAGGTTGATTCGCATGTGCCTTATTAGTCTTTCATATTATTTCTTTTTCTTTTATGTTATTGCATGTGCTCAATGTGATCCCCCATGCTATTACATTTGATGTATCTCTCTCTTTGTGGCATTCTTCTTTATGTCGTAAACTTCTTTATCTATTAATTAGACTTATGTTTTCCTTTTAGGGATGATGCCAGGCATCAAGAAATCCATGGCTCTTCCATGTTGAATCAAAATATTTTCCTTTTATCTTTTTCATTTATCTTGCATTTTCCTTTTGGGGATGACACAAGGCATCAAGACATCCATTTTTGTTATATGGAGCCTAATCAGACTTAGAGGTTAAATTTCCCCACTTCTATTAGTCCAGTTTCCCCCCAAATTATTTAAATGGGTTTTAGGGAAAGCGGCCCCAAGATAGGGTCAAGAGGAAATACCCCTTGTGCGATCTAGGGGTAGCACCCTCAAAACCTCAAATTAATTTCATGATTTTATAAAGGCATCAGGAGTTATTTTTTTATTGGCTGACATAAAAAACCCTATTTTGTAACTGACATAAGTCTTGTTAAAATAGCTAAGGGTTAGGGTTTATGTTGATATTTTATTGTAGCATTTGTAGTGGTATTGAGTTGTAAGGATTGCTAGTTATAATTAGTTACATTTTATAGATAATAATATTGGACTCTCTATTGGTGGATGTAGCCTGAGTTTGGGTGAACCATGTTAAAAATTGTCTCTTATTATTTTTTTGTATTTTTCATTCGTCTATTTAATACTTATCTACATTTAATTGATATCTTTTGCATGAAATTCCTAAAAAAATGTATTAGAGCAAGTTGTGTTCGATTATTGTCTACAAGGTGGTCTCATGGTTAAGTGGGAGAAATAGTGGATGAGTGTAAATTGAAGGTAGATAAATTCAATGGATAGAACTATTATTTATGCAAGATGTAGATGGAGTATTATCTCTATCAAAAGGATTTATGAATGTCGTTGGAAGGAATATCCAAGAAGCCAACAA
This sequence comes from Sequoiadendron giganteum, assembly GCA_007115665.2. Lineage (NCBI taxonomy): Eukaryota > Viridiplantae > Streptophyta > Pinopsida > Cupressales > Cupressaceae > Sequoiadendron > Sequoiadendron giganteum. Next base: position 549,190,733 of record CM021107.1, on the reverse strand, counting down.
CAATAACTGATGAGGATTGGAATATTTTGGACATAAAGGCACTGGGAACCATTCGGTTGTGCCTGGCACTATCTGTGTCATTCAATATTAGAACAAAAAGATAACTCAAGAGTTGATGGAAACCTTGATTAAGTTATATGAAAAGACTTCCACTCCAAATAAGTTATTTCTTATGAAGCATTTATTCAATATGAAAATGGTAGAAGGTAGGTCAATTATTGATCATTTAAATGAGTTTACTATGGTTACCATTCAATTAACTTCTATAAATGTAAACTTTGATGATGAACTTAGGGATCTTTTTATTTTGTTTTCTTTGCCTGCAAGCTAGAATAGCTTGGTAATGGTTGTTAGTAACTCTATTTCTGGTTCAAATACCCTAAAATTCGATGATGTTGTTGGTGTTATTTTGAGTGAGGAAATTCATAGGAGAGGCTCAGGCGGATCCACATCAGGTAGTGTTTTAAATGTAGAAAGTAGGGGTATATCAAAGGAGAGAGGAAAAGGTTGTAAAGGTCATCAAAAGTCATGAGGAAAATCAAAGGACAAGAGGTCCCAATCTAGAGGATTAAGGGATTGTTGGTACTATGGGAAACCAGGTCATTTGAAGAAAGATTGTTGGTCTCAAAAGAATAAAGAAGGAGACAAACAAGGAGGAAAATGTGGTAAGTAATAAATCTGAAGATGATGCTTTGATTATTTCCCTAGATAATGCTAATGATTCAGGGGCCTCATTTTATGCTACGCCCCATAGAAGTTATTTTCTTGATTATATCCAAGGGGAATTTGGGTTGGTTTATTTGGGAGATAACTAACCCTATCAGATTGTTAGAAAAGGAATAATTAATATTAAGTAGAAAAATGGGAATCATTGGCTACTACAAGAGGTAAGGCATGTTCCAAGGCTGAGTAGGAATTTAATTTTAGCAAGGTAGCTAGCTGATGAAGGTTGCACAGTTACTTTTAATGATAAAACATAGAAGGTTTCAAGAGGTGCCTCTATAGTAGAAAAAGGTGTGAAAATAGGCACCTTATATCTTTGTACAAGTCATATTGTTCCTTCTACTTTAGTTGTTGTAGAGAAAAAACAAATGGGTTTAGGAACAATTGTTGTGGGTTCACAGGAAGAGATTGAAACAATTGTTACAGGTTCTAGGACAACATTGTGGCATAATACACTTAGGCATATGAGTGAAAAAGGTATGAGGGTGCTTCATTCTAAGAAATTTTTACCAGGTTTGATATGTATTAATATGGAATTTTGTGAAAGTTATCTGTATGGAAAACAAAAGAGAGTTAGTTTTCTCAAGGATGGGAAGAAAAAGAAAGATGAAAAGTTGGAGCTTGTGCATATAGATGTATGGGGAATAACTCAAGAATCTTCTCTCAGTGGATCTTGATATTATGTTACATTCATATATGATGCAACTAGGAAGGTTTGGATTTATTTCCTTAGGAAAAAAAATGATGTATTTGAAAGATTTAAGAAATGGTGGTGAGTATTTCAATAAATAATTTTAAGATTATTGTTCCCTTAAAGGAACTTGTAGGTAGAAACGGTTCCAAGGACTCCACAATAAAATGCAGTGGCTAAGCACATGAATAGGACAATAATGGAGCATGCAAGGAGAATGAGATTGCATGCTAGGCTACCTTTAAACATGTGGGAAGAGGCTATACATAATTTTTCACACTTGATTAATAGAGGTCCCTCTAATCCTTTAAGTTGTGGTATTCTAGAGGAAGCATGAACAGGTAAAAAGGTGAGTTATTAATTTCTCAAGACATTCTGATGTGAAGCATTTGCACATGTAGATTTTGAAAATATAACCAAGTGGGATGCAAAATTAAAAAAATGTATCTTGATTGGATATGGTAATGATGAATTTGGTCATAAGCTTTGGGATGTTGAAAATATGAAAATTGTGAGAAGCAAGGATGTTGTATTCAATGAGAAGGTGTTGTACAAAGATCAATTGCAGTAGCAAGCAAAGAAAGAAAAATATTTTGTGGTTCTAAATGATACTCCAGATAGTGATGTTCTAGTAGTTCCTCATGCTCCACAACAACAACAAGAAATACCACAAATTACAATGAATTTTAGATGGTCAACAATGCTAAGTAGACCTCCTGAAAGGTTTTCTCCCTCTTTGTATTCTATTTTTTTAACAGATGTTGGTGAACCATAAGGGTATGATGAAGCTATGTAGGTGGATACAAAGGTTTAATGGGATCTTTCAATGAAAGAAGAAATGGACTCCTTGTTGAAAATAAGACTTGGGAATTATGTAAGTTCCCTAAAAGTAAAAAGGCTTTACCAAACAAATGGGTTTATAGGTTGAAAGAGGAAGATGGAGGTAAGAATATATTTAAAGCTAGGTTAGTTGTAAAAGGATTTGCAATAAGAAGGGGATTGATTTTGCTGAGATATTTTCTCTAATATGACCTATATTTGTATTGTTTTAAGTATTGTGGCTACTAATGAATTTTCATTTGGAAAATTTAGATGTGAAAATTGCATTTCTCCATAGTTATTTTTAGGAGGAGATATATATGGAACAACCCCAAGGATTCAAGGTCAAAGGTAAGGAGAAATTGGTGTGTAGATTGAAGAAGAGTTTATATGGATTGAAACAAACACCTCAACTATGGTACTTGAAATTTGATAGTTTTATGGATGAGCAAGGTTGCAATAGGTGTAATTCTAACCATTGCATTTATTTTAAGAGGTTGTATTATGATAGATACATTATTTTATATTTATATGTTGATGACATGCTTGTAGAGGGGTCTAACATGGATCACATAAGTGAGTTAAAACAATAGTCAAAAAAATAATTTTCTATGAAGGATTTGGGGGTAGAAAAAAAATCCTTGTTATGAGAATTGTTAGAGATAGGAAGAACATAAAATTGACTCTATCTCAAGTTGGTTATGTTGAAAAGGTGTTGCATAGATTCCGTATGGAGAATGCAAAAGTTGTCAGCACACCTTTGCCTAGTCATTTTAAATTGACTAAGGAGATGTGTCCAACAACACAATAGGAGGAAGAAAAAATGTCCAAGGTACCATATGCTTTAGTTGTAGGAAGTTGAATGTACACCATGGTATGCACAAGACTAGATATTGCACATGTTCTAGGAGTCATAAGTAGGTGTATGAGTAATCCTACATTGGAGCATTGGAATGCAGTAAAATGGGTTCTTAAGTATTTGAGAGGTACATCCAATAAACATTTATGTTTTAGGGGATCTAATACTAATTTAGCAGGTTATGTAGACTCAGATTTTGTAGGGGATATTGATACTAGGTGGAGTAATACAGGTTATGTCTTTATTGTAGGTGGGACAGCAGTGAGTTGGATCTCACATTTGCAAAAGGTGGTTGCTTTGTCCACCATGAAGGTTGAGTATGTAGTTGCAATAGAGGAAAGGAAGGATATGATATGGCTACAATATTTCATGGAAGAATTGGGAAAAAAATAGTCCAATAGTTATTTGTTTATGGACAACCAGAGTGTCATACATCTTGTATATAATTTTTCCTTGCATTCAAATACCAAACACATATAGTTGAGGTATCACTTCATTCGGTCTGTGTTTGATGATAGATAGTTAAGGCTATAAAAGATACATACAAATGAAAATTAAATGGATATGTTTACAAAGGAAGTGACAAGGGATAAGTTGAGAACCTATTCAACTTCGATTGGTCTTCAAGACTGAAAATAATAAAATTAGAACAACAAGGTTTAGGGTGCTCATTTCCAGTGGGATCTATAGGTTCAATAGTGTTATGATCAGTCTCCAAGTGGAATATGATATGGTGTGGAGTTTGATTATTCTCCAAGTGGGAGATTTTTGTTATATGGAGCCTAATAAAACTCAGAGGTTAAATTTTCCCCACTTTTATCAACATAGTTTCCCCCCAAATTATTTAACAAGGCTTTGGGGGCAGCACCCTCAAGATGGGGTCAAGGGGCCACACCCCTTGTAAGGTCCAAGGGTAGCACACCCGAAACCTCAAATGACTTTCATGATTTTTTAAAGGTATCGAGAGTTATTTTTCTATTGGCTGACATAAAAAACCTAGTAAGTGTTAGGGTTTTTGTTGATATTGTATTGTAGTATTTACAATAGTATTGAGTTGCAAGGATTATTGATTGTAATCAGTTTGATTTGTTGGATAATAATATTTTACTCTTTCTTGGTGGATGTAGCTCAAGTTTGGGTGAACCACATTAAAAATTGTCTCTTGTTGTTATTATTTTTGTGTATTTTTCATTCCTCTATTTAATCTTTATCTACATTTGATTGATATCTTCTACATGCAATTCCTAACATCCATGTCTCTTCCATGTTGAGCCAAAAGCTTTTCCTTTTATCTTTTTCATTTATCTTTTGTTTTCCTTTTGGGGATGATGCAAGGCATTGAGACATTCATGTTTCTTGCCTGTTGACTCAATTTTTTTTTCTTTGTTTTCACTCTTCCTATGTCATTCTTCTAGTTCTATGAGTATTTAGGGAATGATGATTGTTCCAAGCTCTCTAAAAACATTGTAGAAAGAACATAATGACCCCAAATCCATTGATCCCTCATGTGTTTTGAATTTTATTTTTTGGGGGCAACCCCTTTTTCTTTTTATTTTCCATGATGCAAATTTATTTGGAAACATATGAATTGGAATTGGGATTTCTAGGTTAGCTCTCATATCTTCTTTATTGTTAGCATTTTTCATTTTCTAGTTTAAATTAATTTCTAATAGAATAGTGTTTAGCAATATCTTTAAAGTGTGGGCATACATTGGTGTTATTCTTTTTGCATTTTTCATATTTCATAGTGTAGTCTTCTTGCTTCATGCGATGCATCTTTCACTTTGTGGTGACATTAGGTGTGATATCCCTCAAGAGCGTGATCTATCTTAGCATATTATATTCCTCTTACTGGCTTGATGTGACACATTACATCCCCTAAGTTTTGAATCTTCTATTCTTTGATTGGTCCTCTCTTGGAGAAATTAGGCACGATTTTCCCTAAGTTAAGACCTCACATGAATTAATCAAGACTCCTTTGAATGTTCTTTACATTTTGAATTTACAAAATTTCACTTATATGGACATCTTGCATAGAACACTTTCCTTGACTATGGTGCCATCTTGTTTGTTCATGAGTTCCAAGCATACGTAGTTTTTCTTGCCTCATGAGACTCGAACTTTATTGATGTGTGGTGCCTTATCAAAGTTATTAGGATGTGTAGCTTTGGTATGGTTGGATGGGAAGCCGATCTGAGGAATGAATTTCCCTTAGCCACTCATGTGTGTAAGAAAAAAAAGAATCACATGTGTATGTGTCTCACCTTTTTGGATTACTCACCCAACAGACAACCTAAAGTTTCATTACCTCATAGTGACTATGCATTTTTTAGAGAAATATCCTAGATCTGATCCAAATTGTGCTAGAAAAATGGTTGAATCTTGATCCACCCCTTTCTTTTAACTTTTCCCTATATTTGGAAGTGAATGTGTGTTCCTTATTATTCCTCTTTATATCATTTTCATGTGTGTTCTTGTGTTCCTATGTTGGTTTTCCATAGGACCTTTGTCCTAGGCGCTTGCACAACCCACTTGATCATGGCCATCCTATCTTACTAGAATTGGTACATTTGGACCCCTCTTGATGTGTGTTGGTCTAATTTAGTGTGAGTTGGAAGAATGTTACTCCTCTCTCTAAAGTGGGGGCTAGAACCCTAATTCGACAAAAAGGTATTTATTTGTGAAACTTGTGAATTTGAAATTTTTGGAAATGGATGCTCCATTAGTCATCGATATTAAGGATAGGCCCCATCCAAAATTCAAATGGAATCCATTCAAATAAATCAAGACAAAACTATTAGGTGTATTTTCTTTAGTTTTGTATGTTTTGCACATTAGATATATTAGGGCATACATTCATGTGAATTTTGAGTTGGGAAGCTCCCAGTTGCTAAATTTGTACACAAATCACATTGTGGGAGAAGATTAATGTGTTAAGCCTGAATTTAAGACTTTGGAGGAGAAGAAATTAACACAGATTATGAATTTTCCTATGTTCAAATAAAATGAATGGATTCAATACATACTAAGTCGAGTGCATGTCTAGTTCATGTGGTTAAATCAGCCTTTCAAATCACAAGAGAAGTTATAAGAATAGTTACTAGTCTAAATTTAATGCAAGAGAATCTTTGGTTCTTGGCAATCTTGCGTCAACCAAAAATATTTTCATTCAGTTTTGTTCTTGTTTTGCTCTTTTTCTTGTTCAAGTTGGTAGATCTGGTATATCTTCATGTTTCTGACCAGATCTCATAGATCTATGGTTTCGTCGTGGACATGTTCAATTTCCTTATTCAAAGTTTTTAGCTTGAATGGATTTTTTTCGACAAGTTATCACTTCTCGATTAAGTGACATTTTTTGGAACTAGCCTCAAAATAATTTCAAAACCTAACGGCTAGTTTGATCGATCATGTATCCTTCCCATTACTTGTAGATCCTCATGGTGTGTTTCTATCTATTCTGTAGAGTTTCCCCAAACTTAAACGTAGGTCCACACTTCATCATGTGCATCTACCGTGGAAGAAATTCAAATTTGAGGTAGACCTATTCATGCACATGTTACATTTCCTTCATCAGAGTTGGTAATGATCTTTGGCCAATGTGGATGTTTCTTGACCTATGAATATGATATAAATATTGTAATAGATCATTGGGATAACAATCAATCAATTTTAAGTATAATAAGAATAATATAGAGCTTGATCTGTAATATTTTCCCTCGCATGTATGACACTATATTTTGAGCATGTTGTATTAGGCCTGTGAACTGAATCTATAAGATCAGATGTGGTCGACCATATGTAATTGATATTTATGATAATAAAAATGTTTGTATCTACATTTTCCTCCATATTTTGTGTTGCTTCTATTGTTTGTCTCTAGCTACATGGTCCAAATTGTTCTCTTTGAGGACTCTCTTGTCATGACTGCACCAAAATTTTTATCAAAGTGAGATTTGTTCCTTGCAAGATCATCAGAGTTTGTGTAGTCTTCTTGAATATTTTTTGTGGGGTGGTGAATATAGGATCTAACCTAAAATTGCACAAGACTAGTGAAAAGATGGTGGGAAGAAGATATGGTAGAGGAAATGGAGCATGTGGAAATTCAGATCTAGCTCTAATGGAGATGTTGAGAGAGATTCTTTCTAGATTGGAAGCAGTTGAAACAACTCAGAGAAGAGGTCAACCAGTTGAGGATGTGAGTAATGAAGAAGTAGAAGAACAAGAAGAAGTTGCAAGGGAAGAGAAAATTTTCCTTGATCAAGGAGAGGAAAGGTTCATAAGATCCCTAACCAGAGTGAACACTAAGCCACATTTCAATCCATCAGATTATAATAGTAAGTTCGATTCAGATGAATTGCTTGATTGGATAACATAGATGGAAAAGTACTTTGATTTTGAAGGTACCACATAAGACAAGATGGTGAAATTTTCTTGTACAAAGTTGAAGAAATTTTTTATACCTATAGACTATCAGATCAATTTGTTCCAAAAATTACATAATTTGAGGCAGAAGGAGTCAAGTGTGATAGAGTATACTTAGGAATTCTACAAGTTGAATATTAGATCTAGAAATTTAGAATATGAGATCGAACAAGTAGCTAGATATATGAATGGTTTGAGGTTATCTATACAAGATGAGATTATTTTGATTAAGTTGTTGAGTGTGGAAGAGGCATACCAATGTGCCCTAAAAGTAGAAGAGAAGTTGAATAAAAGACATGAGAAAAGAGAGAGAGGAAGAGGTGGAAGATTTTACAGAAGAATAAATTTTAATGGAGGATTAAGAGGACCATTTCTAGATCAGAATAAAGATAAGGAAGTCATTAAGGATGATAATTCATACCATAGAGATGATTTAAAATCTTATCGAAGAGGAGGATATGGTAGTTACCAGAATGAGGGTTACAGAAAAAGTGATAGAGGATGTTAGAAAAGAGTTCAGAGGAATTTATTATAAGTGTGGCTAAGGACATAGAGAATTTGAATGTAATTAGGGAGAGACAAGAAAAAAGATAGAGGACAATAGAAGAACAAAATTTTCTAAGGAAGATAATGTTGGATCATCTAAAAAACCAAAAGAAGGAGAAGTATTGGTGAACAAAAGATTATTGTGTAAAAGTGAGATGGAGTAGGAACTGTTGCAAATAAAGAATTTGTTTCAGACCAGATGCAAGGTAGTTGGTAAATGTTGCAAAGTGATCATTAACAATGGAAGTTTAGAGAACCCAACTTTTGAAGAAATGGTGACCAAATTGAAGTTGGAAAGATTGAAACACCTGAAGCCTTATCAGATAGCAATAATTCAAGATGAGCATAAGATACTGGGAAGTGAACAATGTTTGGTGAAATTGAAGATAGGAAATTATCATGATGAAGTTTTGTGTGATATCATGCCTATGGATGTATGCCATATTTTCTGGGAAGACCTTGGCAGCATGAGAGACAGACTATTCATGATGGAAATGAGAACATAGACACCATTGTTGCTAATGGGATGAATCAGACTTTGTTACCATTGGAGGATGTTTCTAAATTTGAAGTTTGTACAACTGATAGAATTAGTTTGGTTGATGGAAGGAGATTCCTAGATGGATTGAGACATGAGAGCATGTGCTATGCCTTGATCCCTAAGAAGGTTGAAGATTTAAAGCATGTAGAAGAACAACTATAGGAGATAAAAGAGTTGTTGACAAAATATGAAGCTATCATTTTAGATAATGTACCTAATGGATTACCACCTATAAGGAGTGTTAGTCATTGTATGGATCTGATTTTTGGGAGCTAGCTTTCCTAATAAAGAAGCACACCAGATGACACCGATAGAGAATGAAGAATTGAATATACAAGTGCAAGATTTGTTGAGAAAATGTTTTATTGAAGAAATTTTAAGTCCTTATGCAATACCTATTGTATTGGCACCTAATAAAGATGGAGAATGAAGGATGTGTACAAACTCTAGAGCCATAAACAATATCATATTGAAGTATAGATTTTCTTTACCCTGGATGGATGGTATTATGGATTTTTTGAGTGGAGCTAAGTACTTTACAAAGATAGATTTGAATATTGGATATCATTAGATCAGAATCAAAGAAGGGGATGGATGGAAGACAAAATTCAAGACAAATGAAGAATTTTATGAATGGTTGGTGATGCCTTTTGGACTAAAAAATGCACCAAGTAATTTCATGAGGTTGATGACTGAGGTATTGAAGAGATTCTTGGGTAAGTTTTTGATTTTCAGTAAGACTAGAGAAGATCATTTGTTGCGCATAAGATAACTTTTGTAGAGGTTGAGAGAAGAGAAATTGTTGATAAACTTTAAGAAGTGTAGTTTCATGAAGAAAGAATCGGTACATCTAGGATTTGTGATATCTATGGATGGATTGAAGGTGGATCCTAAGAAGGTAAGATCATTTCATGGATTGACTAGTTTCTATTGAAAGTTCATAAGGAATTTTAGTTTTATTTTCAGCCCTATGATAGAAACAATGAGAGGAGATAGGAAGGATTTTAGGTGGACATTTGGAGCATATAGAAGCTTTGAGTTATTGAAACAAAAGCTGAATGAGTAGCCTATGTTGGATTTACCATATTTTAGTAAGGTATTTTAGGTAGACTATGATGCAAGTGGAAATACAATTGGAGTAGTATTAAGTCAAGAAGGAAGACCTATAGCTTATTTAAGTGAGAAATTGAATGATGTCAGGAGAAAATATTTAGTGTATGATCATAATTTTGACGTCATAGTTCAATCTTGGAAGAAGTGGAGACATTATTTGTTGTCTAAGTAGTTTGTGTTGTATACTGATCATCAGGCTTTGCAATACTTGAACAATCAAGGTAAGTTAACTTAGAAAAAAAATGAGATGGGTGGAATTCCTGTAGAGTTATACATTTGTCTTGAGGCATAGGAGTGTAAAGTCAAATAGAGTTATTGATGCTTTGTGTAGGAGAAGGAATTTACTGGCAAAGATGAAAGTGGAGGTATTAGGCTTTGATGAATTGAAGAACTTGTTTGAGGAAGACCCAAATTTTGTAGAACCTTGGAAAGCTTGTAAAGAACCAGTCTTGGGGGATAGAAGTTAGTGGTTAGATTACTTCATTCAAGAGGATATGTTGTTCATAGGAAATACGTTGTGTATACCTCGGAGCTCAATGAGGTATAGCTTGGTGAAAGAGAAACATAGTGGAGGATTGGCAGGACACTTCAGAATTGATAAGATAGTGGTATTGGTAAGTGATAATTAAATTTGGACACAAATTCATAAGGATGTCAGGAAATTTTTGTATAGTTGCAGAGTTTTTCAAGTTTCAAAAGGGAGTAGTCAGAGTGTCATATTTTATAAAACTTTGATAGTTCTAGAGAGACCTTGGAAGGATGTCAGCATGGATTTCATACTTGGTTTTCCAATTATACGAAGAGGTAATGATACTTGGTGGTGGAAATATTTTCTAAGATGGAAAATTTCATACCTTGTTAGAAGACAACAAATGTAGTACATGTAGCAGACTTGTTTTTCAAAGAAGTGGTCATATTACATCGATTACCTAGGAGTATTGTTTTAGATAGAGATACAAAGTTTGTTGGTTACTTTTGGAGGACAATTTGGAAGAAATTAAAGATAGATTTGAAGTTCAGTTCTACTTTTCACCCATAGACTAATGGAAAGACAAAGGTAGTAAACAGGAGTTTGGGAAATTTGTTGAGATGTTTGGTTGGAGAGAAAACTGGAAGTTGGGATTTAGCCCTTGCTCAAGCCGAGTTTGCCTACAGTAATTTAGTGAATAGGAGTATAGGAAAAACACCTTTTGATATTTTCACTAGAGTTCATCCTAGAGGTATATCATAATCCTGAGACATCAATAAGAAAGATAGAATAAGTGTAGAAGCAAAGGAATTTGCATAATATATGAAAAAAATGCATACTCAAATGAAGCAATAGTTGGAAGATATGAACCAAAAGTATAAGGAGAAAGTAGATGAAAATAGGATACATAAATAATTCAAAATTGGAGATGAAGTGATGGTATATTTGAGGAAGGAAATATTTCCAGTTGGCACATACACTAAGCTGAAGATGAGGAAGTTTGGACCCTACAGGATTTTGAAGAAGTTTGATTTAGGAAATGCATATGAAGTAGAGTTACCAGATGACATGGGTATATCACCTATATTCAACATTGCAGATCTACATTAGTACCATGAAGTAGAATTTAGTGAAGATAGTAAAGAAAAATTGGAATAATAATATTTGAAACATAAAATCAATTGGGATAGAAGAGATTTTGGATGTCAGAGATGGGAGAAAGACTCATAGAAGATAATACAAAGAATATCTTGTGAAGTCGAAAGATAGACCAAGGGATGATTATTCTTGGATTTCTCAGGATGAGGTAGACCATATTGGTTTCCCTTTGGCCCAAAAAAAGTGAGGGAATCACTTTTTATTAACCTCAGATTTATGATGCAGGAGCATCCTTGGTTCTTGGCAATCTTGTATCAACCAAAAATATTTTCATTCAGTTTTTTTTTTTTTTATGTTCTTGTTGTTGTTCAAGTTGGTAGATCTGGTATATCTTAATTTTTTCTCACCAGATCTCATGGATCTATGGTTTCATCATAGACATGTTCAATTTCCTTATTCCAAGTTTTCAACTCAAATGGAATTTTTTTTGGAAAGCTATCGCTTATGGATTAGGTGATAGTTTTTAGAACTAGCCCCAGAATAATCTCAAAGCCTAACAACTAGTTTGATCGATCATAGATCCTTCCCATAACTTGTGGATACTAATGGAGTGTTTTGATCTATTCCATGGAGTGTCCCCAACCTTAAACTTAGGTATACACTTCATCATGTGCTTCTACTAGTGAAGAAATTCAAATTTGAGGCTGACCTGTTCATGCACACGTTATGTTTCCTTCATCAGAATTGGTAATGATCTTTGGTCGATGCAGATGTTTCTTGACCTATGGATATGATATAAAGCTTGTAATATATCATTAGTATAGAAATCAATCAAGTTTAAGTAGAATAAGAAGAATATAGAGTTTGATCTATAAGATTTTCACTTGTATGTATGAGAATTTTATTTTGAGCATGTTGTATTAGGCCTATGACCTAAATATGTAAGCTCAGATGTGGTTGACTATATGTAATCAACATTTCTAATAATACCAGACCATGAGAAATGATGATCAAAATATCAAACCAAAATAATGAAGGATGTAAACTGGTTTTTCATACCAGATCAGAGTACCAAATCAAACTAATGACTCAATCAACATGTTGACATCAATGACAACACAAAGTTTGCATAACTAGTAACTCTTCTTCATTCTTCCAAAAATCTCCCCCTTTTTCATTGATTGCAATGTGTGCCTAAAGAATGTATAACTCTCCACACACCTTTACATATTTCTTCATTATTTTCACTTCACATGCCCCTTTCTACATGAAAATATCTCCCCCTTTCACATCAAGGATAGAGGGAAAAAAAATAGGATGTAAATATATGTACATGGTGACAATGTATATAAAAAGAAATTATAACTCCCCATTTCGAACATTCAAGTGAAAATAATGCTTTTGACATGAAATTTTTTCTTATACCTTTCTCTCATAGTTGGAAGAATTCTCTTCCAAGAAAGCACTACATAATCCATTCAAGTACACATGCTATCCAATAAAGTCAACAAAATAAATAAGGATGACTAGTCTGCAGATAGGAACTATCATTCAAAATCTTCTACTTTAGAAAGTATTCTAAAGAGATGATCCAACCCGACCTCAACAATTTCTTTGACCAACCAGAAAGTTATAAGCACATCTTCCCTCTATCTTTGAATAGTCAACAACTCTTCTTGCAAATTTCCAACTCTTATTCTATGTTTTCCATTTATTTATTTGAATAGATAATAACTCTTTACAATACTATTCATCTCAAATTCAATGGCTCCAATTCTATTTCTAAAATTATCAATAGCTGCAGGGCACCAAAGACAATACCTATATATGTCATACATCTCCCTAATGAATTATCTTGTCTCACCAATGTGTTCAAATAAATTCTATTTAGCTTTGAAACATCTTCTCTCAACCATTGCTTCAAACTTATGTCCTTCAGGTCCTTCCAGCAACATTCTTTCTTCAACAACTTCTACCAGATTACTTGGTAATGAGTTAGAAACATATAAAATATCAATACCCTTCTTGAGTAGATACTCAACCAAAGCATCATCGATTTTAATCCTATCCACTCTAGGGAAGGCACACCACATTTCACCAACCTTCTTCATATCTCCTTTATCTAACATTGTATAAATGTCTTCAGGATTGAAGGAATCAAATTCAGGTAGGGACTCTTCTTCATTCTTCCTTTCTCCCAGGATAGTGATGACATCTTTTGTGATAATTTTTCTCCTTTTAGATTCCAGAGGGGAACCACTAATAAAAAATTCCAACTCTTTCTTACTAGAAGAGGAACCCTCTTCAAACTAACTAGACACTGGCACACCATAGCATAGATTCATCTGCAAGGATGAGAAATAGATTTTGCATGCACTTGCTTTATCTTCCATACATTTTAAATACCTATGAACTTGCTTTTTGACAAGGATTCTAGATTCCCACTTAATATTCCCTCTTGTCGGTAGTGAACTTAGAAAGTAAAATAAAAAACATATTAGTAGAGACCCAAACCAAAAAGGATAACCCTCAACCAAAGAAATTTTGACAATCTCAATTAGGTTTTCTATAATTAGGCTACAAAAATGAAATTGCTTGTTTTTCTTTACCATTTTAAGTGCAAGATATTCAAAAATAACTGAAGTATAACCTTCACGATTTCTAAATTGAACTTTATAAGTGATACCATAGGTGACATACCATCCTATAGGATCAAAAATGGTATTTATCAATAGAGCTCGAGGGTCATTTTTTATGCTAGTAAGCTTCTCCACATCTCTATATTTCAAAGTTTTCTTCCCATGGAGGTCACCAACATTGCAAAAACCAGTAATAGTTTCAATTGTCTCCTTCATGATCGGATAGGGTTTGTCCAAAATAATTTTTTCATCCTTGAGTTGACTCAATCGGAACAAGATGGATGCATTATTTGCAAACCAAGTAAATTCTCCCCATAAATCCATACCTAGAGTTTTTATGTTTTGTAATTCATTTGACTCATCAAGATTTTCTTTTAGATCTCTATTTTAATTTTTAGGTTTGTCAAGATCTTCAAGAGTAGCCCAAAGCTCTTCTTTATCATCCATTTATTCAATATTTAGGATTTTTCTCAAGTTGTTAGGATTCTCTAGAGGAACCAAGGCTTTGATACCAATTGTTGAATACCCAAGATTCTAAGAGGGGGTGAATCAATATATTCTTAAACTTATTGAACAAAAAAAATCCAATTTCTCCAATGAATATAATAGTAAATATGAGGAAAAGAATTAACAAAACATAAAATCAAACAACACATGAACACCATAAATTTTATGTGGAAAACCCAGAATGGGAAAAACCACGGTGAGGATTAACTCACAATAAAATATAGTTCCAAAACCAGATACAAAAAGAGGCTCACTACTAGATACAAAAGATCACTTCTTACAAAGAGGACTCACTGTCCAAGCAAGGAGGCTCACTTCTTATAATAGGATTACAATACATAAGTTTCTTTACAACTAGAATGAACTGGTAAGAGTTCACTTGACAAGTGCTAATTCAGTTCCTTTGGAGCTCAAAAAAATTACTTAACATACTTCATCATTTTTATACACTTCAATTTACTTGAAAAATCTCAAAACAATCCAATATATATATCTGATACATCTTGAAGCATCAATTAGGTTGGCCTAGTTAGATGCAATCTTTATTCACCAAAAAGACTAACCGTCATCTCTGAGTTAGTACAAAACTTCTCCAAAATTAATCCAAGTGTGTAGCATGCTAAAATATGTCAGTATGGACCAAGGATAGGTCACACATATATCCACAACACAAATCAGTCCATTATAATATTATCTATTCATTAGGTCAACCAAGGATAGACCTAATAACAAAATGGAATCAACATAATAGTGTCAACTTGCCATATGAGCACATGAGAACACAAGATTGTGAACTTACAAGATTCCAACATCCAAAAACCATTTCCCAAAACCATGAGCAATGATGATAACCAGAGAAGGATTGTGGAGCAAAATACCGGAGGATGTAAACTAGTTCTTCATATTGGTTCAGAGTACTAGATCAAACTGACGACTCAATCAACATGGTGACATCAATGACAACACAAATTCTACACAAGTAGTCATTATTCTTCATTATTTGAAAAAATCCACCATCTAAATCAAACACATCCATCACCAACCCATATCAAAACAACACCTTGGTTATGAATCCCATCAACCAGGGTAATACCTTGATCCCACCTCAAATACAACAAGGAAATCCTCAAGACATCGATCAAGGAAACCTTTTTAATCAATAGACTCAAGGTCCTAATATTTCATTACCATCACAATATCTAATGGAATCATCATCTTTACCCATGGTCCCTCTCACCATGAAAAATCAAATGGGACTTCAAACTTACATTCCTCCATCCCAATCCTCCATCTTGCAAGTAATTTTAAACCAAGGGAACCCCCAACCTCTTACCAACAACTTACAACCCATGCAAAACATAAGCGCCCAAAACCCATTGTAGATGTCTCAACAATCAAACAATCCTACATTGCAAGCACATGCCTTAGCTTTGCAACAAGCACAATAGGATTATCAACAAGAATTCCAACAACAACAAAAAAAAGTAGCCTTAGTAGCACAAAAAAAATAAAAATAAACCTTAGTAGTACTACAAAAACATCAAGTAGCCTTAGTAGCACAACAACAACATAAAGTAGCCTTAGTATCACAACAACAACAAGTCAAAAAAATTTCCTAGCAGTACAACAATAGTAAGTCCAAAAATCCACCTTAGTAGTGCAACAACAACAAGCCCAAAAAGCCTCCTTAGCCATGCAACAACAAGATCAACAAAAAATCCCAACAACAAGTATTTCTTGCTCAACAATATGCCCAACAACAACAATTGATCACACAACAACAACAATAGGGTTTATACTATAACCCTCAATAAAAAAAAATCAACTCAAACACATTAGGAACATATATTCCTACATCATAATCATCATATCCCACACCACCATACACCCCATACAACACCTCATCATATCAAAATCCCATATACACTTCATCCACCATCCCACAATATGCAACATATGTTCCTCCACCAAACCCACAAGATGATGAGGCGTCACAACTTAAGGTGTTATCACAAGAAATGCAGGATTTATGAATGGGAAAGATGAATCCCCGTACACAAAAAAACCTATGTCCTTATCCATTCGATCAAAAAATCAAAATGGAACCTTTTCCTCTTAGATTTGAGGTCCCCAGATTTGATAAATACAAAGGGAGAGGAAATCCTGTGGACCATGTCAAGGAATTCAATGTCATATCCATAGAGGTTGCCTATAATGATTCATACTTAATGCACATCTTACCATGATGTTTAATAGGTCTTGCCATGGATTAGATTTCACAATTATCTCCAAGCATCAAAACCTTCCAAGAAATCATCGATAGATTCATAGATTGCTTCTCCTTCAATCTTGACATGGATGTGAGCTTAGAAGAGTTATACACACTCAAGAATAATAAAGGAGAACCTTTTTCTAATTTCCTACAAAGGTGGAGAAAAAGAGATAGCAAGAGCAAGTGGACCATTACTGATGAACAAGTGGGGATTATCATAGAAAATATTGATCAAGATCTATCCTTCCACTTAAAGATGTAGTGCATTACAACTTACAATGAGCTTTTCCCTAGAACCCTTAGCATAAATTGAACCCTAATATCACAAGGTAACACACAAGTGTGTAAATAAAACAACCCATCCACTAGTTTTAATGACAAGCCCTGCTATTGGTCAAAGAAAAAAAATGCTACTAGTGATGGTGTTGTTGATGCAAAGGCGGTCATAGCTGCTCCTAGACAAGAAAACACCCAATCCATGAACACACAACAACCATACACGTCACCATCAAACAATCAAACAACAATCAATGTTGCAAACACTCAACATGGACAAAAAAGAACAAATAGTGCTCCTAAATGACAATTCACTCACTTAAGGGAACCTATGGAAGATGTGTTGAAGAGTTTGATACAATCTAATCTTATCACACTCCTAGATTTCTCAAACTATCAAGACCCACAAATCAAACCTCATATCTATACAAAAGATCATTTTTGTGAATTTCATTGATACAAATGTCATAATGTACAAAAAAATTTTAGACTCAAAAATCTAATCAAAGATCTTATTGAAAAAGGATACATTCATGTCGATCAAAAATTTGGGAATGAAAACCTTAAAATTTACACAAACCCTATGTCTGACCATACAAAAGAAAAATATTTAGGAAAGGAATCCACCTCAAATAACATCAACCATACCCATGATACCATGGTGGGACATACTTATTCATCACAAAATGAGGAATCAAATATACATCGAGATACTATTTTAAGACAAATTTCAAAACCATCAACAGTGTTTAGCAATATTTTATATAGTAATGACATCAAGCGAATATCAGATTGTGATATATCTCCCACATATGACTCAATGATTAAGCATGCTTAAGAAGTCCCAAACAAGCCAAGAATATCCCTTGTTATACCTAAACCTCCAAACTATTGTGAATTCTTTTATAGATGATACATCATCCACCCAAGGATCATGTCAAGAGGAGGCTCTTGAGGATAATGAAAGTTACTCCAAATAAAGTCAAAATCAAGAACCCCTATCCCCACAGTTTCACCAAGAACTAAGGGACATATTTAAAACATTTTTAAACTCCAAGGATGTCCCTGATATCACTCCTAAGATGTTTCTTTGTGATGAACACATATATGTTCTTCATCCAAACCAAGATTCTCCCACTCTTGATATTTCTACACAAGAGCAAGCAATAGTCGAGATTATTGATTCTTACAGTGATTGTGCATCATCAACATATTTTGAGTCCGCATCAACCTCTTTTGGAGAAGTATCAAAAGATAATGATGTCATAGAACCAGAGGAAACCGTTCATATTCCTAAACAGGGTGATCCCACAATATTGG
>CM021107.1:549008012-549166209 GCA_007115665.2 Sequoiadendron giganteum | reverse complement strand
GATAACTAAGCCGATAAACATTATTTGTGATGAATCTCAAAAAGGGAAGCAGACCAAAGTGAGTTTCAAGACAAATGAGTACTCAACCACAAGGCCACTTGAGTTAGTACATATAGATTTATGTTTTCTGATAAGGAAAAGATATTTAAATGGTGACAAATATTTTATGTTGTTGATTTATGACTACTTAAGGATGACCTGGGTAACTTTCCTACAGGATAAGTCACAAATATTTGAAAGGTTCAAGGTATCTAGAAAAATGGTTGAGAAACAAAGTGGTTTCAAGTTGAATTGTTTAACATTTGACCATGGTAGAGAATTTACATAAAATTATTTTAAGGACTATTTTGAACAACATGGTATTAGAAGACATTATTCTATTGCTACAACACCTCAACAAAATGGAGTTATTGAGAGGAAGAATACGAGTGTGAAAGAAATGGAAAGAACTATGCTTAATGAGTCAAACATACCAGACTTTTATTGGAAAGAGGTTTTTTATACAATAGTATACACACTAAATAGGGCCCAACTAAGAGTTCACAATGAAAGGACACCTTATGAGTTATGGTATGGTAAGAAGCCTTCTCTCAAATACTTCAAAGTTTTTGGTAGTAATTGTTTCATTAATAAATATGATGATGGACTTGGTAGCTTTGATGCAAGATGTAATGATGGGATATTATTAGGATAATGAACTCATGGTAAGGAATATAAGTCTTTAAAAAAATGCCTCAAGAGAGTAGTTGAGTTTGTACATGTGAGAATAGATGAAGATTTGCAATACTCAAGAAAAAAAAAAAATTCAGATTGAAGAGCATCATGATGAAAGTGAAGATAAATCAAAAATTGAATAATATGTAGTTGGAAGAACTCCAAATAAACCCCCAATCAAGTATGTTCATAAGTGCCATCCTAAAAATCAGATTAGGAAGCAAAGATCTTGGTGTACAAACTAGATGAAGATATTCTAGAAATGGTGATCAAGTCAACTTGTGTCTTCTAACTAAAATAGAACCAAAGAGTTACAATGAGGCCAACAAGAGTTAATATTGGATAAAGGTTATGAAAGAGGAGCTACAATAGATTGAAAGAAACAAAACATGGGATTTAGTTCCAATGCCAGTTGATAAGAACATTATTGGAACACAATGGGTCTATAGGAACAAAGTAAATTTGAAGAAGGTAAAGTGATTAGAAATAAAGCTAGATTAGTATGCAAGGGATACTCAAAAATTTAGGGCATATATTTTGAGGAAACATTTTCCCCTATTGTAAGACTAGAGGCTATTAGAATGTTCTTAGCATTCTCAATTTATAAGAACTACAAATTTTATTAAATGGATACATTCATGAATGGTAACATTGAGGAATAATTTTACATAGAACAACTTGAAGGGTTTGAGTCACTTGAACAAGGATATTATGTATGTATATTGAGAAAAGAATGATATGGGTTAAAACAAGCACCTAGAGTATGGTACTCTAGATTGGACAACTATTTGCATCAACAAGGTTTCAAGAAAGGATGTGTTGATAGCAATGTATACACCAAAGTGCAAGGTAATCATATTATTATCATTGTTTTTAATGTAGATGATATCATCTTTGTTGGAATTCATGATAATTTGTGCAAGAAGTTTGTTGATCAAATGCAACAAGAATTTGAAATGTCCAGGATAGGTGAGCTGTCCTACTTCCTTGGTTTGAAAATTTCACAATTAGACAAAGGAGTTTTTATTTCACAAACCAAGTATGCTAGAAACATGTTGAAAAGGTTTCAAATGGATGATTTTAAGCCTCTTAGTACACCTATGGTGACTAGATTTAAGTTTTCCAAGAATGATGATTCACCTGATGTTGATCAAACCATGTTTAGATCTATGATTGGACATCTATTGTACCTTACTGCCTCTAGACCAAATATTGTACAAGCTATATTTATGGTAGCTATATTTTAGTCTTCTCCAAAACAATCTCATTTGAATGTTGTAAGAAGAATTTTTAGATATTTGCAAGGTAGTTTGATCTATGGTTTATGGTATGCTAAACATGATGAATTCACATTGCAAATTTACACAGATGTAGATTGGGATGGGTGCATAGATGAAAAGAACAACACAAGTGGAGGTGTTTTCTTCCTTGGTGGTAGATTGGTCTCTTGGCATAGTAAAAAGAAAAAATATATTTCATTGTCTACAACTGAAGCAAAATACATAGTTGTTGCCTCATGTTGCTCTCAAGTTCTCTAGATGAAACAAACTCTATAAGATATTTAGGTAGAATATTCAACACCTATTTGCATTATGTGTGATAATTATAGTGCAATCAATATCTCTAAGAATCCAGTCATGCACTCAAGAACTAATCACATAGCTATTAAGTATCATTTATTGAGAGAAAAAGTGAGTGAAAAAGAAGTTCAACTTGAATATGTGAATACTAGTGAGTGGTTAGTTGATATCCTTACCAAACCATTTCCCAAAGATACATTTTAGTATTTGAGAATGAGATTGGGAGTTTTTTCTCCCTCTTCTAACACTTAGATCAGGAAGTTTATAATTCAAAGGGATCTTATTGTACTTCTTCTTACATCCCTGAATTTGTTCTACTCCAAGGGGTAGAAGTGTCAAGCTTGAATTTTCAAGGAGACATGGTTGCTACTCATGGCATAAAATTTATGTTTGTAATAGTATTTATTATCCATGCTTATTATTTCTCCTTACATGTTATTGTTTTTCTTCATACTGGAGTTGCATTTCTCTTTGATTAGTGCAGATTTGCATCTTCTTATGTTCATGACCGGGGAGATAATCTGCAAGTAGTAATGTTTAGACAATGTCTATTCAATTTTTATGTTGCTACAAGTGTACACTTATGATTGTATGGTGGTATTTGATTTGAAATTATTCAATAGCACCCCTTTCCATTGTTGTCAATGGGGGAGATATTCTCTGTTGAGGGGGAGCAGATCAACTAGATGAAAGAAAGGGTTAAACTTTAGTTGATAGCATAAGAAATCGATTGGTTGACATAAATTCTAAAAGGGGAGATTTTTGACATTGAGATTATTGGTTTTCATTAGATTTCCATTGATTTCAACTCATGGTATAGAAAACATTTTATGTAGCTACAATATAATTGCATAGCTAGAGGAAGTTCACAGCTATAGGAACCACAACTATAGTTGCTTGCAAGAGACACTACACATGTCATATGTTGTTTTCATTTATCAAAACCCTAGTTATTGATTCAATCGACACTTCAATAGTTTCTTATACCAAAATCCAAATTCAAGAAATGTATTATCAGTCAAAGCTAGAATAGGGTATCCGACATAGTTGTGTTTTTTGATTCATATGAAATTCTCTGTTATCATTTTGAGTTCTATATCTTAGGGAATATATTTCTATGTATGAACTATGTTATCCTTGAATCATAGAGACTCGTATTGATTCATGTGTAAGTTAGAAGATCCGGTTGATTGATTTCATGTCTAACAGTGCAAGAAGGTCGACTTAGTGAATATAGTGTGTTGTGGATCTCCAAGGGGTAATTGTTTGAGTGTTTTGTGCTCAAGAAATGTTTTTTTGGGTCCTCACTATGTTTTGGCTAACTTTGTTTGGTGCGCATTGAAAATTATCTATAGATTGAGCCGACGATTTGTAAATATTTTATGTTTTATTGAAGCCAACATGTGGTTGGTTAAATCTTTAGTTGCGGATATATATAAGCAATCATTTCTATCATTTGGATAAATTTGCAAAGTATGTTGATGTGTTTTGTGAAATTCAGAAGGGTTGTAGAGTGATTATGCATAGTTTCACTTGTGCACAAAAGGATTTGTGATACGAGTTAAAGAAGACAAAGCATAAGAGTAGAATTAAACAGAAGGTCAAGAATGCGATTGATGTGCTTAATTGAAATTATAATGAGGAATTAGTAGATTCTATTCCTTCTGTTCAAATCTTTTGGATGTAATCAAAATTTTTTGTAAGACAATTAGTCTTCATTTTTTATCTGAGCAACGAGCTCTAGGTAGTGCACCTAAATTCATTTGCATTCCCATTTGTAAACACTTATTCTGAGTATACCCATATTATGGATTGGCCTTCCACCATGGTTTTTCCCCTAACATGGTTTCCACGTAAAATTCCTTGTGTTGTGGTGTTGTGGTTGATTACTTTGTGGTCTTGCATATTTCTTTTGGTTCAATGTTGTAAGTGGTTTAAAGATCAGATTAATAAAGCTAAATTTTGTAAAACATTGATTTACCCCCTCTCAATGTTCCTTGATTCAAACAATTTTTATCAGAGCCTAGTTCCTCAAAATAATTTTAATAGCTTGGGGAGGATCCAGGAAAGTGATTCAATGGATTTTGATAGTCTTCATGAAAAAAATTTGGTGGCACTAGATGCTTGATCAGTCCAAATCTGAAATCTAGAAATTGTAAGCAATCCTCTCGAATGTTGAGAAATTAATTTAGTCATTGATAGATCAAATCAATAAGTTTGGGGAAAAGAGAAAGGAAATCTATGGTAAGATCAAGCAAAAATATAGTAAAATCATGGAAGATCAACACCCGAGTCAACCCCTGAAGAAAAATATAAAAGAATGTGAAAAGTTTGTAAGAGATAATGTTGTTTTGAAGCATGAGATGGAATCTATTGTGATGAGGATGACCAAGGAGATTGAAGAAAAAAAAAAGAATGAAGAGAATCTTGCTCAATCCTTCAAAGACAAATCTGAATAACGAAGCTAAATCAATTATGGATTCATTCAGTTGGTGCTTAAATTGCAGCAATCTAGAAACAATGAAGAAGAGATTGAAAGGTAGATTGTTACCCTCAAAGATGAACTTTCTACTAGAAATAAATACAAGGAGAAGTTCAAGATTAGCTCAGCCAAGCTTGATGAACTAATTAAAAGTCAGAGGATTGGAAGTGACAAGCAAGGTCTTGTAAATGAGAAAGGAGAAAGCTCTAGATCTAGATAAAGGATATTTAGGCAAGGAAATCATATGAGAAAAGTTGGAAGGTATCCGATAAGAAAACCTAATGCTCAAAGGTTCAATGGTTAATGTTTTATTTGAAAAAAAATTGGTGATATGGCTACTCAATGTAGAAGTAGAATCAATCCAAGTTTCCCATCAATCTTCGGTCAGTGTTTCAATTGCAATAAGTATGGTCATAAGTTAGTTGAATGCATAAATATGTCAAACAACTTTTTCAATAGAGATGTCAAATGTTCTGCATGTAATAGATCTAGCCATATTGCTAACCAGTGTCGATCAAGATAAAATCAATGGAATAACTGGTTTGAACAAAGAAATGTGATGTGCTACAATTGCAAGAAAATTGATCGCATTGCTAGATTTTGCAGAAGCATAAAGGGTTCAAAAAATCAAAAGAAAAACATGCAGAAGGATGAAAAGGGAAAAGGGAAAGTTATTACAAATGAGATCAGGAAGAAAATGAAGAAGACATGGGTGAAGAAGAGTCCTTCTATTACAAGAAATGAGATAGCACCAAAATCTGGTTCTAGTAATTCATCGAGGAATTAGTTTAAGGGCTCTAGCCTAGGGGGAGCTCTCAAGAAAAATATTTTAACCCCCTTGTTGGTAGTTGATACCGAAATGTGGAAAATAGAATTAATTGCATTAATAATGTGCATATGTTTTGGGATCTCTTGTGGAGGATATTTGCGCAAAATTGAAGGTTCACAGAAGAATTTTCTTTCACATTCTGTAAAAACAGGGTATCTGAATGACCTAAGGGAAAAGGATTTATTGTGAATAAAAGGTTAGGTGAAAGAATGATAATAAGTCATTTCAATTCTTCATTTGTCACATTTCATTTTGTGAAGAAGTTAAGAGAGATCTACAAGTGAACTTTGGCAAAGATTCAAGTCTGAATGTGATTTAGAGATTAAACCCTAATCTGACAAAAGATATTTATCTGTGAACTAATGAACTTAACTTTTTGGAAATAGCTACTCCATTAATTATTTATATTAAGGATAGGCCCCATTTTAAATTCAAATGGAACCATTTAAATCTATCAAGATAGAACCATTAGGTGCATTTTCTTCCATTTCGTATGGTGTCTTGCATATTTAAGATATTAGGGCATACATTCATGCAAATGTTGAAGAATTAGGAAGCTCCCAGTTATTGAATTTGTACACCAATCACATTACGGGAGAAGATTTATGTGTAAAACTTGAAATAAAGACTATGGAGGAGAAGAAGTTCACTCAGATTATGAAGTTTCTTGTGTTTGACGAAACTAAATGGGTTCCGTATATATTGAGTTGAGTACATGATGAGTTTAAGTGGTTAAGTCATCCTTTCAAGATTACAAAGGAATCTATAAGGACTTTTATTGGTTTCAATTCATCTGGTGGGTTGCCAACATTGAAATTTGTGAAGAACCAAATAGTCACAGATGCAACTGGTTCCAATTTGGACAAAAGAGCCATGATATTTAATGATATCATCGAAATGGATGTCAAATTTTCTTCTATACTTATTGGATACAAAATATATCACTCCAGCCAAGATAACTTTGTATCTGGTACTATAATCTATGCAACTTATCAAATATTTAAAGAAAATGCAGAATATGATCAATGTGAATTACTTAGAAGCCAGCTAACTGAAAACCTTGGGAAAATCAAGAAGGACAAGAAGAACATCTTCAAATATGGAAATATACTTTTGTGTCTATTTTTCTACTTCATGAATGAAGTTCTAGGAGTTGGTAGAGTGTAATGGGAAAGTGATAGGCCTGTAGCCATTCAAATCAAGGCTATGTTATACAAAATCGGAGATATCAAAGCAAGCAAAACTATTATTTGGGGCTACTTCAAAAAATTTCAGAGTGTAATGCAAGCTAGGGAAAGAATTCCTAAGTATATTGTGGAAAATTATAAGGACACTATTTGCTTCATGGTTGAAACTGATCAGTGTTCGATGGAAGCAACGTAACCTAGAATAGTTTAGATAATGCCTATGGGATATGAGGTTGAAGAAAACATTTTGGAGCTATATGTTGAACACTTGTTGAGTAAACGTCGAGATCTAATAGAAGAAAGGTTTGGTACCTTTACATAAAAGGATATATAAGTGCATGATCAACTAAGGAAGCATGTGATAGTCATAAGAGTGAGAAGGGAAGTTGAAGTTTTTGCAGAAAGCCTCAGTATCTCTATTGAATTTGTAGGGGAATCTAGGAAGAAAAGAGAAGAAGCTGAAAAAGGGGAGCCTGCTAAAACCGAGTCAGCTAGTCTAGTAGCATCCTCTTCCCAATCTAGATATATGAGGAGCTTTGCTCTCTCATCTAGTCCTACAAATAAGTCAAGCCCTATGAAATCTCAAGTCAAGATATATGGGAGAGAATGAGAGAGGAAGAAGGATAAAATTACAAGAGTCTATGTTGTTGTTTCAAAGGATGAAGAAATTAAATCTAATGAAGAGGTAAGAGAAATTAAGCAAAAGGGTTCTAAAGCATCAAAAGTCTCTAAGGACAAGCCCTCCAGTGAAGAGAAAGCAAAGAAAAAGATGAAAAATGAAAAATCAGGCATGTCTATAGAAGAAGTGGAAAAATCCTTGATTAAGGATTGTAATATTAGGCTGCTTTGTGAATGGTTTTACACCTTTGATAGTTCCAGTAAAAGAATTCTTGAGGAAGCCACAATAAAGCATTTGAATAATTTCAATATAACTCTCATTGAAATAATGTATGAGTTACCTAAAGGTCTATATGAAGTTTTAGAAATGAGGAGAGTGAATGCAAGAAATGTAGAAGAGAAAATGAGAGAACAAATACTTGTTGATCCATGTTCGGTGTTGTCAATGGATGAAATGAAGAAGATCCTAAGTGATGCGAAAAGGGATTTTAAGAGGAAAAAAAGGGTGAACAAGTTGATGATTGGAAAGTATAAAGAATTTCAAAAATACATTGAGAAAATCCTTAAGGTAGTGTTGTTGAAAAGAAAATATAATGTTGTTTCTGAAGAAGCTCATAGTGAAGATGCTCCATCTAGTCCGATAAATGAAGAAGGAAAATAAGATACATTTGATGATAGTCTGAATCCTCTTGACATGCAAGATGCTGAAATTACTAGGGAGAATGAAGCTCCTAAAGTTGTGTTAGTTGATGAAATTGAGATTCCTAAAGCTAAGGAAGAATCAGTGATTGAAGAAAAGAAGGCTAAAGCTAAGGAGATTCATGTGGAAGTAAGAGACATTTCTAAGGAAGTAAGAGTTATTTAAAGAACAATAGGAGGATTTTGACCCTAAACTGGTTAAAGGTCCTATCAACTTGGCTACTCTATCTCCTATTGAGAAATTGAAGGTAGCATCATTTTCTTAGGCTAAGGCAAGGGAGGAGATTTTGAAATCTCACATTGAAGACAGTGAGCTATTAAATCTTGCATCCGGTATTCTGGAGAAGACAATTCCTACATATGTCAAGGATTCATCTAATTCTCCATCCAGTCAACTAAACTAATTTGTCAATTCTATAAGTACTCACTTTGAGTCTCCTGAAAAGTCAGTTATGGATAAGGTTCAAAAGGAATTTGATGTAAACAGGTTCAGTAGATTGAAGGGAATGATTGATAATGATAAGTATTTGTTAGCTACCTTTGTAAAGAATATTCAAGGTGCTTTGTCTAAAGGTGAATTTTTTTATAAGTCATGCTTATCATTGTCTAAGTTCATTGAGGAAATTGAAAAGAAAATTAAGGAATATGAGAAATAACTAATAGATATTTCCCAAGCATTTGATCCTCTAATAGTTACTATGAGCAAGCATGAAGGTCAAGTCTTATCCCTACTTGAAAAAATCAAACATTTGAAGCATGAAGAGGGAAAAATTATTGAAAGAGTATGTGAACTTATAGGACAAATTGGTCCTAAGATGGAGACAATGATTAGTGCATTGAAGGAAGCACAAGATGCTATGGCTATCAGTGATCTGACAAACCTTGAGTCAACAAAGATGCAATATTATATATTTTATGGTCACATGACTATTTTGGAGAGTCTCAAAAAGAGTTGGGACACAATTTTGAGCTTGTTGAAGAGTAATTTTACAGACATATTCAAGTTTATGCAAGTTGTAGAAGCATGTTTGTACATATCCAGTTTGTTCATAGCAATTTTGTTTGATTTTTGGCATGAAAATTCTCATCTTTTCCATTGATGTGAAAGGGGGGGAGTGGGATAGTGAAAAATGCCATATTCATCTCAAGGGGGTTGTGTTTTGAAGTTTTGAAGGTTGGCAGTGTATTCATGTTAGTATTGATCCAACACTTAGTCATTTTTCAGTAAGTGTTTCCATCAATTCCAAAGGGGGAGATTGTTGGAAAGAGACATTGCACATGTCATATGGTGTTTGCATTGATGGAAAACCTAGTCAATGATTTTATCCACAATTCAATAGTTGCTTATACTGAAAGCCAAATCGAAGAAATGCATTATCTGTCAAAGCTAGAATAGGGTATCCAACAAAGTTTTGTTCTTAGATTCATATGCAATTCTTTGTTATCATTTTGAGTTGTGGATCTTAGGGAAGATATTTTGATGTATGAACTATGTTATTCTTGAATCATAGAGACTCATATTGATTCATGTGGAAGTTAGAAGATCTAGTTGATTGATTTTTTGTGAAATAGTGCAAGAAGGTCAACTAAGTGAATATAGCGTGTTGTGGATCTTCGAAGGGTAATTGTTTGAAGTGTTTTGTGCTCGAGACATGTTTTTTTGGGTCCTCACTATTTTGTGGCTGAAGTTTTTGGTGCGCGTTGAGAATTATCCATAGATTGAGCCGACGGTTTGTAAATATTTTATGTTTTACTATATATGACATGTGGTTGATTAAATCTTTAGTTACGGATATATATAAGTGATTATTTATATCATTTGGATGTATGTGTTAAGTGTGTTGATGTGTGTTGCAAAATTCATAAGGATTGTAGAGTGATTATGCACAGTTTCACTTGTGCACAAATAGATTTCTGATGTGAATTAAAGCAGACATAGCAAAAGAGAAAAGTAAGACAGAAGGTCAAGAATGTAATTGATGTGTTTAATCAAAACAATAATTAGGAATTAGTAGATGATATTCCTTTAGTTCAAATCTTCTGGATATAATCCAAATGTTTCTAAGATAGGGAGTCTTCATTCTATATCTAAGTAGTGAGCTTTAGGTGATGTGCCTGAATGCATGTGCATTCACATTTGTAAACACTTATTCTAAGTATACTCATACTATGGATTGGCCTTCTACTATTGGTTTTCCCCTAACAAGGTTTCCATGTAAAAATCCTTATGTTATGGTGTTTTGGTTGATTGGTTTGTGTTCTTGCATCTTTCTTTTGGTTCAATTATATAAGTGGTTTAAGATCAGAGTAATAAAGTTAAATTTTGTAGAACACTGATTCACACACCTCTCAGTGTTCCTTGATTCCAACAATAGGAACCTCATATTTTGTAGCTACAATAGTGTGTAGTTCAAGCTACAAGAATAAGAATAGCTATAGGAACCTCACAATGATAGGCACTTCACAGTTCAAATAAATAAAATCAAAGTCAATGGTGGTCACTATTTAAATATGCACAAAGATAACTTTGCAAGTTGGGCCAATGAGAGAATATTTTTTTGGCATACACCTGGCAGAAAATGTGTGGTATGATGATGAATTGGTGAATAATTGTAGTTTTGTCTGATTAAGTCATTGTTTATCTTTCTAGGGTTTGTGGATGCATAAAGTTTTGTTTTGCATGGTTGGAAGAGATTGGATTTTCTTATCATTATTTAGATGTTATGCCAGCTATAGGATAACGTGGTGTAGGTTGAACTGTAGTACCCCTCTATTTTGTCTCTTGTTCAAGTTGCTTTATGTTATGTTTAGTTGCAGTTACTTTGATACTGGATACATTTTGTTATGATGTTTTGATTGCTACTATTGAGCGACAACTATTATTGTGGGATGTAGTTATCTGATTATTGTTTCACATGCATTATGGATTAATGATGTTGTAGAGTTAACATGAGATGTTATTATGAGATTCCTGGATTATGATGGAAGTGTCAGTTTCGATGAGTGTATTGGTGAAGAGGACGGTTTTGCATCACTCGCTTGCGAGCACCCTGCAAATCCGTAATTTCTTCTTCATGATGTGTATTATATGTTGGATATATTATATGATGTTGTTTACTTGGTTGCAGGATTGTAGGTATATGACATCGACTCCACCTGGTTTCACAGGTTTGAGCGTGTCGATCCAATGGTTAAGTTGAATGGGAGATAGTAGCTAGGTAACATGTGTCAAGTTTACACCCTAGCCTTAGTGTGTCATTAGTTGTGTGTGTCGAGTCATTGTCTGTCTTGCTTTGATGTTATTTAATTCTGAAGCATTCTTGATTTGGAAATAGATATTTAAAATAATTGCATTTAAATCATGTTGATGGTTATTTAATTTAAATAATGCAATGTGGAAAAAAGTTTATATTTAAATTAATTAATTATATTTAGTTTATTTAATTAATTAAATTTGATCTAAGGGGTTGAATTTAGTTATTAAATAATTAAATTAATTAATTAAATCTGATGCAAGAGAATGAAAGGAAATAAAAGAATTAAAATTAAATTTGGAATTTAATTTCAACATGTGGGAATTAAATTAGAAATTGTAATTAAATGTTTATTTGGAAATTAGTTGCAACTTTGAAAATTAATTTATTATTTGAAATTGCATTTTAAATTGAAAGTGGGTTTTCGAAAAGTGAAATTGAAATTGGAATTTGAAATTGAAATTGAAATTGAAATATCTAATTTGCATGCATTGTGAATTAGGGTTGTAAAAATTGAAATTGAAATTGAAATATCTAATTTGCATGTAATGTGAATTAGGGTTGAATTAGGTATTTTTGATTTATAAGAATATATGTTTTAATTTTAGGGTAGCAGAAAGAGTTTTAGGAAAAAAAAATATTTTTACAGCAGGGAAGAAATTTTGAAAAATTTGCACAAGGGTTTGAAAAATGTTTCATTGTAGAATTGATTGAAGGAAATATTGTTTGCATTTGTTGGATTTTGGATTGGATTCATTGGAGGATTGAAGAAAATTCAGGAAATTCTTGGAGGAGGCTTGCATCAGAAATTCATCTCTTCCTGTAGCTTCTTGTACCAGGTTTTTCTCTTTGTGTTTTATTGTTCTTGATTGTTTTTTTAAAAATAGTAATGATTAAAGATTTGTTTGTTAAATCTATTTTAGGAAATAAATTTGATATTAGAAAAAAAGAATTAAACAAATTTACAACCTTTGCTTGTGAAAACCTTAGATGAATTTAAATTATTTGGGGAAATAGATTGTATTGTTATTGGAAATCAAACATAGAGATTGAACAATGCATTTAGAATGTTTTTAGAAAATGAAACCTTCTGTTTATTATTAAAAAAAGGATTTTAAAATCTGCAGTATAGTTATATTTTCATGGTAAAATGGTCTGGTTGCGTTGCCTATAACTCCACTTTCACAAACTGGGTTGTTAGAAAATTTAAAGGGTTTTTGTATTTTGAAATTTTCTTATCCCTTTTAAAAATTCGCAAATACCCAGATCGCAGTTTTTGAGTTATACTTGAAACATGAGACTGCTATTAAGTTATTTTCCCATGACTGCTTTGAAAATAAAATAATAATAAATTGATATTTATAAATATTAATATTTTAGGTATTGTTATTATAATATTAAAATATTATTTAATAATATTTTATATTATAATTTATAATACTAAAGTATTATATTTATTTATATTATTTTAAATAAAATTTGTATATTAGATTAGTGGAATTAAAATTATAAACGCATGGGAGATTATTGTTTATTTTAAAATGGCATGTTAAAATTCAATTGAAGGAGTTAAATATTTAATTTAAAGAATGCATAATTTAAAATTTAATTGTGGAATTTAAATTCATGTGTAAAAGGTTGAATTATTAATTTAATTTAATTGGAAAATATATTTATATTTTGGAATATTGATAATAAAGGATATTTTATTTTGAATTAATCAATTTGATATTTTGTAAAGAATAGAAGATATGTTAATGATTAAATATATTTAAATATATTAATTTATATTTAGTATATATATATTGAAGGTATATATCCATTTGAGAGAATAAATAATATTTTATCTTATTTTATTCTGTTGTTGCAAATTGGGTATTATTAGTGTTCTAAAAGAAATGATTAGTATGTGTAGAAAATGTATAGAGAAATATATTTTATTATATTAAAGTGATTGCATGTTCTAAATAGGAAATTGAATGAAATGTAAGATTTGGTTAGGAAATGGAAAGAGTTTACTTGCATGGATTTGTGTCGATTTAAAAGTAAATTAAGAAGTTGTTTTATTGACGAGGCAATCAATTATGTTATTTAATTAATTTCTATTTAGATTAATTGAATCATTGTGATTGGATTATAAAAGAGATATGGATTTAGTATATCAAAAAGTAGTATCTTCCTCATGATTATCTTAAAAAATTTAATTCTCTGTATTCAGTAAAGGGAAGTAAGTTTAATTGTTTTGGATTTCCAATAATGAAAAGGGAAATAGGGGTTATGATTATTTCAGATGATCTAGTTATCGTACCTATGATTTTTTCAACACTACCTATTGAATGAGTATGGATTTAGGAAATCCAAATATTAGATTTGATTAAGGACTTGAATGCTTTTGTTGCTATGTCGTCAAGTTGCATTATTGTTTTGGGATTTAATGTTAGTCCTAAATTATAAGTCTTCCAGAAGAACTTAGAGGATAAGTGTTGTTGAATCTTTCTGCCATCCAATTGTTTTCCTTTAGGTAGTGCATGGCGTCTTTTTAGTTTTACCCGATTTTCACGAACGGGGATGTTTGCACTTCCTTGGTTTAAGAGCAGATTATGGGATCCATGTCTTCTTGTATGGAGTGACCTTGTGATGTGGTTTCATCTTTTATTTGTTTCTTCCTATGAAAGGAGTGGACTATGTGTTGTTGCCTCCAAGATGTTTGGAGTGAGTTCTTTTTATTTGTTTCCTCCTATGAAAGGAGTGGACTATGTGTTGTTGCCTCCAAGATGTTTGGAGTGAGATCTTTTGTTGCCTCCTATGAAAGGAGTGGACTATGTATTTGTTGCCTCCAAGATGTTTGGAGTGAGTTCTATTATTTTTATCGTCCTTGTGTTGGAGTGGATTATGATGCCTAGTTGATATGCACTTGTGTTTCCCTTGGTGGATTGTTTGGATGTGTGTTGTCAAATAGAAGAGTGGCTTTTGCTAGGGGCCGGAGCCCAAAGTGGTAAACCAGGTAACCTTCAAAAGTGATTTAATCAAGTGATAATTAAATTAATGTACTTAGATGATTAGGATGCATTCACATTAACCAAGATAATTTAATCCTCACTCATAGACACAAGGGCTCATTTAGACTTGGGATGAGTGAGAAGGCCTGGAATGGCAAGATCAACTATCTTGTCCTTGCGAGAGGTAGTTGATTCCACATGAGTGAGTATGAGTGTCGGGATTCAGTTGAAACCACTAGAATTACTTATACCGGAGCCTATGAAGAATACCTAGAGGAGATCTCATGACAAACCTTGCGATGACACTCTATCTAGGACAACTGTTGTTAATTGTTTTATATGTATGGTTATGTGAACATAATTGATCTACTTTATGTTTAAAAACAATGTGACCTATGTCAGTGATGTTGGAGTTGTACTTGATTTATACTTGTATTGTACTTGAGTTGTACTTGATTCATACTTGTATGGTGAATGAGTTGTACTTGTTAATTCATTTGGTTGGTTATAACAGTATGAGTCAGTTTGAGTCTGTCTTTGGTTAGAGGTAGTAGAATCTTTGTCCATGTTACTTTGTTACTATCTCCTAGCATGGGGGGTGGGCCTTCAGGTACCACATTGGTAGGGTGGAACATGCACCAAAACCGTTGGGTCCCCATCGATCTTCTGTACTTAGTGGCGAGACATCCAGATGGATAGCTCGTGGTTCTTGTTGTAATTACTTGCATTGTAATATTTTAACTTGTATAAGTTATTTTATCCCTCTTATGTTTATGAGGTCGAAGTTTTTAATTGTAACCTTGAGTACTATTGCCTCATTCTGGGAATGAGTGATGTAACTATTGGATTAAGATAATGTTTATGAGATTGTATCTTGGTTGATTATCTTATTATGTTATGTGGTATTCTTATGATGTATGATGTTTATTTCATACAGTTCATACTGCTATGGTTATATGTAATATGTATATGTGGGTTAAAGTAATCCTAATCTTGTAGCCTTAGAGGTTGTTGTTAATTAGTAAGTGAATGTGTATGTTAAATGCACTTTATAAAAAAAAATTTGGTTCACTTATGATGTTAATTGCAACTTCTTTTAAGGTTACTTGGCGGGGCATTACATAAACCCTATGTCAAAATATTTTGTTTGTCATTTTTTTGCAAACTAAGGTATGTCGGTTTATACCCTAAGTCAACTCCTCCATTTAGAAATGCAGTTATCTTTGATCGATACATATAATATTTTTACCTACCTTTAAGTTGCATTGGGTCGGGTTGAATAAAATCATATTTTGTTCATTCTTTGCTTGGTGGTGAAGTAAATTTTTGTAGCAGTACTCAATGAAAAGATTTGTAAATATTTTTTTTGAATAACTTACCTCTTGCTAAGTCTATTTAGTTGATGGCGGTGCCCTAGATAAGATTTTGTATTTATTGCAGATTTTGTGTTGAAATCAGATTTAAAGGTAGTCAATTAACTTGGAAAATCAATTGATCATTGCTACAAGAATGTGATATTTGTTTCATTTAAAATATAGCAAAGACATTTTTAAAAATTCATGGCAGCCAATCTAAAAAGAAGTAGCAGCATCAAATCCCTTAGTTTCTCAAGAAGAGCATTAAATACTTGCATATGGAAGAATAGAAAATGGATAAGATTTAGGTTTTTAATATTTTTGCAATCATAGTAGACTTATAAAGAATATTAAGATAGATTCAAAACAAATTATGATTGAGATAAGTCATCTGATATGCTGCTACAAGAATAAGGTCATAAATATTCTACAGGAATATTTCAGAAATCTGCTACAAGAATGTCATAAAGTTACTGATAGAAATATTTTTTACACATTAGGGCCACATGATTTCATTTTTCAATTAAAGTAAGATATATATACAATAAATAGTTATTCATTGTTGTGTGTGTTAAAAATAATATTGTAAAACCTTTGAAGTGTGAGAAGGGGTATGAGTGTGGAGAAGATATAACTCTGTAAAAATAGAGTACACATTCCTTAGTGTTAAGTTTTTTATTTCTATAAAAGTTTGTGAAGGTGTATGATAAGTTTTTGAAGAAATTTATTGTGTTGATGCAAAGGAGATCATAGAGTGTTTTGTGAGGTTGAAAAAGAATACTTTTAGAGGTGGTGAATGATTAAAGAACATAAGTTGTTTTAGGAAAATGAGTTAACAAAAGTCTTTCAAGTGCAAAAATCTATTTGAGTTACAAAACATCATTTGTAACATGATATTCAAACTATAATAAGAAATATATTATTGTGTAATCATCTGAGTGGGTGCTCAGATTAGGGGTAGAAGCTCCTTTGAGTTGATGCTCATAAACTAGGAATTGTTGTTCCTTTGGGTTGGTGCCCATAATTATAACATGAAACATTTTCATTGTGAGGCTGGATTGGAGCAATAGCCTCCAACAACTAATATCACTGAGGTTTTTTTCCATCTTGGGTTTTTCCTCATATATCATGCATTGTGGATTCTTTTTCTGAGTTTTTTTTACTTTCCTTCATTTTCTCTTAGTTTATTCTTTTAGTATAGTTTATTACATTTCTTAGAAAGTTTAAAATTGCAGCCCACTGATTCACCCCCCCTCTCA
The DNA here is from genome assembly GCA_007115665.2 of Sequoiadendron giganteum. NCBI lineage: Eukaryota > Viridiplantae > Streptophyta > Pinopsida > Cupressales > Cupressaceae > Sequoiadendron > Sequoiadendron giganteum. Next base: position 549,149,233 of record CM021107.1, on the reverse strand, counting down.
GTGGTCTTTATGTTCCTTCATTTTGGTAGCTACCCTTCATCATAAGGATTTTGAAGGAACTTTATCGTGATGTGTGCACATAGACAAGGTTAATTCTAGTACCAACAAGGAAAATCAAAGTTCTTCAAGGTTGCATTCAAGTTCTTGTATTGTAGAAAAAAAAATTCTTCAAGTAGGCTATCACTTACACGTTATGATAGTGGCCTCTACATCAATTCCACTAGGTGGTTCAACATGAGGGTAAAAAATCAAAAAAATAAAAAAATCAAGAAAATAGTAAAAATAAAAGTTGTCCTCTAGTGAAAACCACTATAATGGAGCTTAACGAGGGCTTGTAGAGACCCCATATATTTTATAAGTTTGAATACTTGATACTGTATATTTGGCTAAAAATTGATGATATGATATTTTATATGCTTCATTTATGAACTTAATTATGGATGAAGACTTAGAATTTTAATGCTTTTATATAAATGCTTATTTTCTTTGAATGAGTGATTGAATGGAATTTAAAGTTTTGATTGTTTTGTTATTATGTGTATTTAACTCATGACTTGAAGAGCATTTATTCATCAGATGAAGCACTAATCATTTTTTCTATTCAAATGAAATTGGTGGATAACCTATCATGACTCAACAACTTTGATCAACTGACTTGTTAGCTAAGCAACAATTCCATCCAAACATGCATTCCACCTTTAAACTTTTGCTTGACACCAACTAAATATGATCACAAGATTTTCATGATTTCTCTTCAAATGCTCCAAAATTTCTTTAATAATCTAGATTTAGTTAGATTTCTTTCTTTTTCTAACTTTTCAAATAAGAGAGGATATATATCTAGTCTCAAGATAGTTTAAGGTTAGTGCATTAGTTTATGATTTCAAGTAGATTTCACTTTTCAATTCTTAGTTGAAACATTTTGTACTCCACCCCTCTTTGGGAAAGTTTGATTGAAATAAAAAGAAGAAGTTGATCTATTCTTGTTGTTAGATCCCTCCAGAGGTAGGGTAGTGCCTTCTCTTCTAAAGGAAGGTTATCCCGTTAGTTATTAGTTAATCTTCATTCTTTTTTTAAGTTGAATTCTTTCATTGGTATAATGTTAGAATAAATATTAAATATAAGACTCCATTATTGAAATCATTGTTCCATTACTGTATTCATTAATTAGAATCTTTATTGTTTTAATTTAGTTTACTTTCTGGTTAATTGAATTGAAGATAAAATAGTTAATTATTGATGAATAGTTATGTTCTTAATGGTGCATGCACAGAGAAGGGATTATTACTTGTTAGATTGGGTGTATGAAGAATGTAGTATTTTTCTTATTCAGATAATTAGATTTCAATTATGTTGATTAATTAGATTTCAATTTTTTTGGTTAGTTAGATTCTTGTTTTTTGTAAAATAGATTTAGTTTAATCATTCATTCCTCATTATCTAATTTAGCTTGGAATGCAACTTATCTCTACACATTTTCTATTTTAGAATGACTTGTTTAATTTATAAGCTTTAGAATAAGTTGAGTAAGGATTAGAAGAACAATGTAGAGACACTTTTTATAGAAAAGGAACAAAATCAAACCACTCCTAGTAAAGCAAACCCAACAACAAACCCCCCCAAAACCAAACCAAATCTCACCACAGATAGCCTTAGACACTCCTGAGTTGACAATTAAAGATTAAATGATTAGGGAATTGTGACAAAAACAACCCCTATCCATCATTTTTGGTACCATTTCTAGGGAATGATCTAGCCTCATAAGAAAATTCAAGCCTTAACTGTTGGTAAGAATCTCTTTGTTGGTTGATGAATAGGCAAAGAGATTAGTTTGGAATATTCATAAGAAGAAATCTAGTAACTTCTCAGGAAGGATCACAATTACACACTCTGAGTTCATCATCATCCACTCCAACAATCTCCAACCACACAGTAAATATGGATAACGAAGGATGAAGAGAAAGGAAATAAGAGGTTACTAACATAACATTCTCTTTCCCTATTGTCATTAATAGGAAGGCTAATGAACCACCTATGAAAAAAAAATTCATCCTCAATTTTACCTACATTTCATGGAAAAAAATTGGAGGACCCTGATCAATTTTTATTTGAATTCAAAGTAATGTGTCAAAATTATGATTGTATATCTGATAATCAAAAGTTAAAAAAATTTCCATCCTCTCTGAAGGAAACAACCTTAAATTGGTTGATGGGATTGAATGATAATTCCATTGACACTTGGGGAGAAATGGAAATATTTTTTTTAACAAATACTAGGATTACTATCGAGTTAGGGACAAGAAAGAGGAACTATTTAAAATGAAATAGTTAGAAGAGGAGAGTTTAGAGGATTATGTTGATAGATACCATTTTTTTTTGAAAAGATGTGGGAATGGGTTGGATAAAGAAATTAGTAAGTCCATTTTCCTAAAAGGCATGGATGATGATTCAAGAGATGCCTTGAACTTGATAGGAAATGGAGACATCAATAAAATCACTTTTGAGGAAATATGTGATATTTGTAGGAACTATTCAAGAACAAGACCAAGTTCTAGGAAGAAGAATAGGGGTTCCTCTACTAATGTTTCTAAGGTCATGGAGGAAATAGAAAATTAAAAAACTGATATCGTTCTCCACCTTAATTCTCAACTTGATGAAAGAACAATAGAACCATTGCCTATATATTGTCCTAAATGTAGAGATAAACATCCATTAAGGGAATTTCCTCTCAATCAGGTATGTTTGTGTGACATTTGTGAGAAGAATAATTCCACTGGTAAATGAAATATGCTTCCTAAGATTAAAAAATATCTGAAGAAACCTTCTCAATATTCACATGTGGAGGAAGAAATAAACTACATAGGATAGAGGCAGTTTAACCCTACTTTTGGAGGAAAGAAATAATTCCAATTGGGGTTCAAATCAATGGAATCCTCCTAGTCAATGGAATCAACAATCTTATTGGAATTACCAAAAAATTCCAATTCCACATCCTTTTATGGAAACATCCTGGGAACCACCTTGCGGACAACCCAAAAGGGATAATCCTCAATGAAACCAACCATAGTAGCAACCTAATCAATATCAATGGCATCATAATCAATCTCAATGGTAGCGCAACCAAGGTAATAATCTTCAATGGAAAAATTAGGGAACAAGAATACCTTTGAATAAAAATCAATCACTTTTTCTTGGTCCCACACAACCTTCAAATTCTAAACTAGTAAACCAACCTCAAATTCCAGCTGAGCCAATTCCCAATCCAAAAAAAATAAACCTCAATAGCCAGCTTACAATGCTGATCCTAATACAACTGACTTAAATAATATTGATTTGCATGATATTAAGTTGAGGACTTGATTAGTACCATCAACATATGAATTTATCAAAGATAAAAAACAACAAGATTTGATGAAGGATTCATGTTAGAGGAATGATGATATTTATTCTAATAAACAAGCACCATTCCCTACATGACTTCAACAAGAATCAGTGGTTGAGAAGAAAAATAAGAATAAAAGGGATGATTTGGTAGATTCCTAAATTATCAGAGAACTTAAGGAGATTAAAATCCAAATTCCACTCTTGAGAGCTATCAGTAATATACCAAAAATTAACTAGGTGGTTAAGTCTTTGTTTGTCAAAACCACCTAGAAGGAAAAAGAAATTACCTCCCACATTTCAAACTGGAGGAAAATAATTTGATGTTTTTTTAGGTAATTTGATTCCTCAAAAGTATGGTGACTGAGGAAGTCCAATGATTACTCTTAACATAAATGACATTTAACTTCCAAATGTCCTTATTGACTTAGGGGCTTCCAATCATGTTATTACAATTGAAACAACTAAAAAATTGGGAGTCACAAATGTTCAACCAATAATCATAGTTTTACAACTAGCAGATCAATCAATTACAAAACCAGAAGGGATCTTGGAGGATATCATTGCTACCATCAATGCATGGTAATATCTGGTTGATTTCATTGTTTTGAAAAGTAAGCAAGGAAATTTAGTCTATCCAACCATTTTGGGGAGACCTTTGTTGGCAAGAGCCACTACCCTTATTGATTGTAGGTCTGGAAGCATGACCATCTCTAATGGAATTAGAAAAAAAGAATTATCCATTTATCCTCTAGCAAAACCCTCTTTTTCATGTGAAAACCAAACCTAGATTGATGGTTTTAATTCAAAAGATGATTAGGTCCAAGAGCTTGTAATGGTAATGTTGAAAAAAACTATGGAAGAATATCAAGAATGTATGGATGAGGTGGAGGGAAAAATTGAAGTTCATGATTTTATTGATGATCAAGATCATTGCCCTTTAACTAATATCATGAATTCTAATTCAAATGATAACCAATTCCTCCATCAAATTTTACCACATCCCTGCCCTTTAAATACATTGGTTGGAAAACCCTCTACTCCTCAAAATAATATTAAGCAAATCTTAGTGCAAGAAGATAAGCCCTTACTCATTAATGGGTCCTTATCAACTAAGCAAGAAGATGATCTAAAAGAGATTTTAGGAAATATTACTGAAGCATTTTCTTGGGATTATAAGGAAATGAGAGGGATCCATCCTAATATCTGTACACACCACATTGACACTGAGGATGTTAAACCTGTAAGATAAGCTCAAAGAAGGATTAACCTTGCATTAAGAGATTTTGTGAAACTGGACATAGAGACACTGATTCAAGTGGGATTCATTTATCCTATTTCAGATAGTCAATAGGTTTCTCCACTGGTCATAGTACCTAAGAAAAATGGTAAATGGAGAGTATGTGTGGATTATAGAGAATTAAACAAGGTTACTAAGAGAGACTATTTTCCACTACCTTTTATAGATATAGTATTGGATAACTTATCAAATAGTAGTTACTTTTCTTTTCTTGATGGTGTAGTGTAGTAAAATGCATACCCGTGTATCTTCAAACTTGTTTGGGCCCACCTTTCTTTATTTATACTTCTTTATGGCTTAATTGGCCCTATTTTGCATCCACAAGCCTAATAAACTATATATTTTTATGGAAAATCCTGACAAATATCAAATGATAAGTGATAATTTAATGTTTTTGTGTGTGTGCCCCTAATTTGTGGAATGGGACTAAAAGGCCACCTAGGATATATTTTTCCTCCATGGGTCTTGGGAACTTGATCTTGAATGCACCTAAAAAGGTCCCTTTTTGGAGTTTGTGCCCTGATATTTGAGCCTTGGGACTAAGATGCCATCGAGGGTGTCTTAGTCTTCCTTGGATAATTTTTGGGATTTAATTTCAAATTATGGTGGGATTTAGCCTCCTTTAATTAAATATTTCATATGTCAGCTTGTTGTGGTGCAATTTTAGGATATTAATCATAGATAAGTATAAATACAAGGTTTCTCCACTCATTTTCATATCTTATCTCACCTCTAACTAATCAAGCATGCAAGTATTCATTCAAGGGAATTCAAGATAAATTCTTCAAGAATTTGGAGTAATCATCAAGATTCAAGCATCATCATGTTTGTTTTGGAGTTAACAATTATGATGTTGGTTTCTATAATTCAAGCTAACATTGCATTCAAGATCTATCTTATTTAGACAAGATTCAAGATCCACATCCATTGTGACCCTCTCAAGAATATTAGCAACATTCTATCACAAGGGTTTGGTGAGTTGTAGCATTTCCATTTGTTCATTCATCATTCTCGTTCTCTATTTCATTTCATTTCAAGGTTTAATTACCAACCAGGGTTTGACCAAGGCAAACCCCCATTTACTAACAATCAAGAAGTTTTTCCTCTCTTGCATGTTTATGATTGTAGATTAAGATTGAAGGCTTGAAGATCATTTGAAGTGAAAATTTGCAAAGTTGCATTGAAATTTTTTCATATTCATGGAAACTCACCTATAGGCCAGATTTGGAAGATTTAGGACCTCATATCTAAGAAGAAGCAAGTGCAAACCTTGGATCTCATGACCACATTTAGAGTTTTCAGAAATCTAGGATGGGACTAATATACCACTTAGGGCATCTTAGTCTTCCCAAGGATACCTTTCAGAGATTTTGTTCTAAGATCCAAAGATTGTACATCTGTACCAAAAAATACTAGTGGGGCTATGATAATAGTAAGGGAATCCTAGTCATCCATAGCACTTTTTGACAACATTTTTACATTTCTAGAATACTTGTTACATCTCTAGACTTCTCAAGTACACACATCCTATCTTGTTGTTGCATAATTTTATCATTTGCATCCCTCATTTAGCTTGCATAACTAGCTTTTGTAGGTTTAATGCTTATTTGTCTTTTCCAAGCATTTGCTTGGTGGTGAACCCCTAAAAGATGAAAAAACCCCCTTCCTAGGTCCTCCTAATTGAGAATTGACCCACCTTGTGAGCTTGGTAGTCAATCCAATTAGGGTTTTTAGGACATTATTGAATGAACTAAACAAATAGGTGGGCATTCCCTTGCCTCATTTTTCTATGGTTCGGATGGTTTTATTGGGTATAACCAAATTTAGGTAGCTCTAGAAGATAAAAATAAGAAAACATTTACTTTCCCATGGGGTACCTATGCTTATCAAGTCTTTCCTTTTGGACTATGTAATGCACCTACAACTTTTCAATGTGTTGTTCTTTCTATGTTATCAGATTTAATAGCAACATGTGTAGAGGTATACATGGATGATTTTATATTCCATGGTAAAAATTATGAAGAATATTTGAATAATCTGAATAAAATTTTGAATAGGTGCAAAGAGAATAGGTTGTCATTAAACCTTGAGAAGATTCTATTAATGATGACTGAAGGAATTGTGTTAGGAAATTATATGTCAAAAGAGGGAATCAAGGTAGACCCTAAGAAAATTGAGGTTATTATACAAATATCAATACCTCAAAGTTAGATTGACGGGAGAAGATTTTTAGGACATGTTGGATATTACAAGAGGTTTATAAAAGGGTTTAGTAAAATTACAGGTCCTTTATTTAATTTATTAAAAAAGGATTTGAAATTTCTTTGGACTTAAATGTGTCAATAATCCTTTGATGATAGAAAAAAATCATTAACAACCTCACCTATCATAGTGAGGCCAGTCTGGGGTGAGCCTTTTCATATAAATGTAGATGCATCTAATTTTTTGATTTGAGTAGTTCTTGGACAAAAAGATGAATCAAGAGTGATGCATGCCATCTATTGTATAACTAAAAGTCTTAACCTAGTTGAGCAGAATTATACCACCACTAAAAAAGAGTTCTTAGTAGTCGTGTATGCCATCAATAAATTTAGACATTATATTACTGGTTAGAAAACTTTAGTGCATATAGATCATGCAACTATTTGTAAATGTGTAAAATTGACTTGAAACCTATCACACAACACTGAACAACATCAAAAAACACTGAACAACATCAAAACAACATTGAACGGCATCAAACAACCTCAAGCAACATCAAATGATATGGAACATCATCTCACATCATCTTGGAATGACTTAGAATCATCCTATAACATCTTAGAATGACTTTAAATCATCTTGTAACACTTTGAAATGACTCAAAATTATCCCATAACATCTTAGAATGAGTCAGAATCATCCCGTAACACTTCAAAATGACTCAGAATCATCCCATAATACTTCAAAATGACTTAGAATCATCTTGTAACACTTTAGAATGACTCAGAATCATCCCATAACACTTTAGAATGACTCAAAATCATTACATAACACATCATAATAACTCAGAATCATCACATAAAGTCTCAAATCATCGTAGAATCACCCTGAAACAGTTTAGAATCATCCCGTAACATCTCAAATCATCTCAAAATCATCCTAGAACACTCAATGTCATACCACAACATTCCCACATTGCACCACATCACATCACACCAAAATGACATAAAAAACCCTAATTCCTCTATTAATTGAATAAAACAATATTATTCAATTAATTCACTTTTTCATCATTTCAGACAAACTTAATAAACTTCATTTATTTAATAAATTCCTAGAAACCCTAATTCCTTTATTAAATGAATAATAAAACATTATTTAATTCTTTCACATTTCATCATTTTGAAAAATTAAATCAATCTCATTTATTTAATAAAGTCCTAATCCCACCTTATTTCGTCCTGATCAATTAAATAAGACCAATTATTTAATTATGTCGATAAATAACCTTATTTCCCTAAGTGGATTAAATTATTAAATAATAGTTTAGTTACAACACTTTCCCTCCAAAAATTTGAATAAAATCAAACTATTCAAATCAATTATCAAAAATTAAAAAAAACTAATGCAACTTTGTTTGCAAAAGTCAAACTTGATTTGCACATTCAAATCCCAAAAAGGAATCAATTAATTAAATCAATTAACTCATATTCCTCACCGACTTTCTGATTGAGAAAATTAAGACTGTTGAATAACCAATCTAATTTGTTAACTAATCAATCTATTTTGTTCACTAATCCATCTATTGAGTTAACAAAAATATAAAATTCCTAACTAAGCCATCACAAAGTTGATTGATCAATCTATTCAATTAACTGATCAATTAGAGTCTTGACTAGCCAATCTATTTCCCAATAACACAAATTGTGCAATCAACTTTGCACAATTATCTCATGTCTAAATCCTCTCAACACACTCCGACCATTGATCTAGATATTCTTAAAAATGATCTTGATAATCCATTTCAAATATCATTTTCTATATAAAAACCCCTTTCCTCACAAATAAGGATCGAAGAATTCATATACATTGAGCAATGAAGTGTTTTCAAGATCATCCTTGAGAGAGAGATTCATCCATTGTCTTCGATCAACCAAACAAAACAAGCATTCATCCACACTTTTCACACAAAATTTGGAGGCTTCATTGTGATAAGAACAATCCAACATTAGGCAAATACACTCTACTATGGGATGGTAAAAGCTATCTTTTATTCTCATTTTCATAATTAGTAGATTCCTTATCATGTTTGCATTAGTATAGTTCAATTTATTATGTGTAGGTTTTCAAATTTTAGATTTTGAGCTTTTTGACTATAGATCAATTTTCTTCATCAGATTTCTCTAATGTCACTTTATGGATCATTGATCTAACGTCCTCATTCCCCCTCACACATTTTGGCATGCTTGGTTGGACCCTTGTCCCCTTCTCTAATCTTTTTTTGAGCCATTTTTGAAGTTGCAAGTCCTAGAAACACTTTTGTCATAGTTTTCACGCTCTCATTCTAAAGACCTGAGCATCTATCTAGAAAGTATGAGCATCTATTTGATAAGAAAACTACACATTTTTTAGAAGAATGGCACATTTTTTAGAAGACCTGCACATTTTTCATGGGAATGGCACATTTTTCTAAGACTAGTGCATTTTTAATTTCTTGAGTGAGTATCTGTTGAATTGGTTTTTAGGCATTTGTTCTTAAAATTGTGTAGTTGTCTAAAAACAATGCATTTGACATTTCAATTCTGAGCATTTGTTTTGATAGAAAAATGCACCAATCCTACACTCTTGTAATAGGTTTTCACAAATAGGTGTCTTGTTTGACGTGTAGGTGAGAATTGATAGGTTTGATGAAGGATTTCAACAACTCTAACATGTCTATTGTAGGGAAGATGATCAGTCCCAGTTGTTGAAATTACTTTTTAACTTAAGAATTTTCACTTTGGTTCTCTAAAATGAACAACAACAAACTCACACGTTGATTTTGGTGTTGATAAAAAGAAAAAGATTCAATATTTTTTAACTTAGGAATTTTCACTTTGGTGCTCTAAAATGAACAACACAAACTCACACTTTGATTTTGGTGTTGATAAAAATGAACAAATTTTAAGCTTTTTAACTTAGGAACTTTCGTTTGGTGCTCATAAAAAGAAAAAAAACACTTGAATTTTTGGCTCTAAAAATGAACACATTTAATGTATTCATAAGTAAGAACTTTTAATTTTGGTGCATTAAAAAAAGAAAAATTGTTTTCATTTTGTGGATGCACGCATGCTTTTTTCATTTTTTGACCAAGATAAGACAAGGATTTCCTTTCTTAGAAACACCTCATTTTGGGCTCATAAAAATGAAAAAATTCTTCTTTGTGATTTTGCACCATTGCTATCTTAATTTCTTGATGTCTTGAAAACTTCATATTGGTGCAAGTTAAAAAAAAAATTGTTTCTCTTTAAAACATTTTTTTGGGGATAACATCACTCGAGGTGTTTAAAATAAATCAAATTACAATGAAGTGTTTTTTGTACATATAGTGATTGGAAAAGCTAAAAGTATTTTATATTCTACCCTCTCACCTTTTTGCAATCTTGGGTGAGTGAAATAACATTTTTAAACATTGCACTTTATTTTTCAAATTTACCTTAAAGAGGGGGCTTGCCTTGAGATACGTCTTGCATTGGAGAACTCATTGCAAGGTCTCAAAGCACATTTACTGGTGAGCTATATTAAAGGTTGTGAAATAGTAAGAAAGTATCTTCAAGTCATACTAACAAAAAACTACACCTAATCCCATACCTTAATTGGAATGCGAACAGTTAAAGAGCCTCAAGTGGTCAGTGAGTGAGTGTCATATTTCCACTTTCATAGTTATCACTAAGAACCAAATTGTTTTAGAAGCTACCCTATTATCCAAAAACATTCTTTGAAAGTGGTGCATCAAAATTTACTTCTAATAAGTTACTTGCCATGTCCTACTATAGGCCCATGCCATAATTTGCATGCAAAATCATGTCTTCAGAGCATGAGGTAGGCCTACCTAAGGGAATGGTGTCTATCACCTAGGGTTGTAATTGTTGGTTTATGTTAAACTTAGCCCGTTACATTTAAAACAAATTGACATCAAATTATGTGTTTGCATTAAATAAAAAAGAACACATTCAAAACAAACATTGAAAAATATGGTTAAATCACAAACCCTTTGATTTAGTGCACACTTGTGAGAGAAGCCATATGTTTTCACTCTTTTGAAATGATCTTTCCTTAAAGGTTTCCAAACATTCTAGCTTTGATTTCAGGTAAATTAATCAAAGTAAACATTTGGGAACTATGGCTTGGGTGTTGTGATTTCACAACCTAAGTTATAGACATGAAGGTCACATAAGTCCATGCTTGTTGAGTCAGTCAAAGTGTTGTCTTATCACTTGCCATACTTCAAAAAATAGAGAAAATTTTGAAAAAGAGTTGTTCACAAGATTATTGTTCGAACCAAAAAAATTGGAAAGATAGAAGGTCATATAGTCCTGCATCTATTATTTCCATCCTACATATTTGAAATCAAAATCAAGGCAACAATTAAGCTCATTCCTCCACTCAGAATTCAATGATATTAATAGTTACTTGGGACACGTAGATAGTACAAGTAGACTTTCTTGCAATATATCCTCTGAATAAGGAAGTGGAATATAAACCTTAGTTATTCAACATTTTGATTCCCAAAGATGTAGTGTCATCCAAAATAGCACACAAACCCTAGGGGCTTGAGCTTCACAACAACCATCCCATAACATCGCCAACTTTATGACCATTTGGTGACTAACTACCCCAATTCAACAACCAGATCTTGTAGCACCAATTATTAAACCAAGTCTCACACACATTATAGGTGCACAAACTGACATCATAAGCAGTTTGAGAAACTTTATATTTTCAAAAAATGGAACACCTCACCAGTTTCTCACTACATGGATTGTCCTAAATGAAGTGGAAGAAAAAGAAAACATAGCAGCTAGATGACCCATATTACTATCTCCCATGGTAATAATTATCCACTTCATGATCTCACAAAAGGTCAAGATCCCTAAGGTGAAGTCCATAGGACATCATTTCAGACTTAGACATCTTAGCCCAAAAGCCCTCAAGAAACACCATTGGGCACTTCATGAAAAAAGAACTAGGTTGGTATATAACTTCTATCAATGAGCTTCTAGAAACAATCCAAACTTGTATTTGTTCTACTATTGTCAGAATCTAGGTATGTTCCAACAATTCTAGTATCTTACATAATCTATATGACAAAATCAGGTCTTTAGAAAATTGGAGTCAAACTAGGGAGAAATCCACTTTCCCATAGGAGATGCAAGTTGTTTATGAAAACAATGAGATCATAGCATAGAAAAAATATGGAAGCCAAGAATAATACCACTAGTATCCCACAAACAAATTCCATGAATGATGAGATTATCCCATGTGGCTATAGGCCAAGTGATCTTGAAACTACCCAGAAGAGGCCAATATATAGAGACACTTTTACTAAGGAGGAAGTAAGTCGTAAACATAAGGAGGTTATGGAATAAGGTAACCAAGATCCAAACCAAGTAATTATATAAGAGATAAATGAGGAATTTTTTCGTGAACATTCTAACAACCCTAAGGTTCTCAAACTAATGGACACAATGTTAAGAAAATACCCAAATTCTTATTTCTTCAAGTTAGCACAAAGTGGTGCTAAGTTACCCATGAGTTTAAATGTAGAAGCTCTGAAAGACCCCAATGTTATTCCCTTAGGGGATAACTCGGTTGTGAGATAAATTACCCAACCTGAAAAAAGACTAGATATGCCATCGGTGTTCTCACAAAATAACGATCAACCCAAAGAGAACCCCTTGTTCAAAAAACCAACTTAAGTTGAACAAGCAACGATAGCACAAATGTACCAAGGGGGGCCATCTCAATATGAACCTCAAAAGAAAAATCTACCTCCTGGATAGTACATACCTCAAAACACATCCAACATCGACCCTTCTTAGAATAACCAGTATCTACAATAGGGTGGAGCACAAGGCCCCCCTCAAAATAACTAATATCTTCAATAAGGGGGAACACAAAATCGTCCTCAGAACAACCAACAATATCAACAACAAGGTGTCCCACCAATGCATCATCAGGGTAGCCTTTATTTTAGTCCTACCCTATAGGGTGTGCCACAAAGTGCCCTCAATAAATCATCCCAACAACAAGACCTTTACTACCAATGCATCATTAGGGTAACCTTTATTTTAGTCCTACCTAGCAGGGTGTGCCATAGATCACCCTCAATCAGTCATCCCAACAACAAGGTATCCCACCAATGCATCAATAGGGAATCCATCCATATGTTCCACCCCCACAACAAGGAATCAACCCTCCTTATACACAACAAGGAATAAATCCGCCTTATATACCATATAGCTACCAAGGTCTTATACCTCTACAATACCCCAACTATAACCAAAACCTAATAGGAAAACAAGGTTATTACACACAGGGTTTGCAAACACATGTACCAAAGATGAAGATGGAGCTAAAGCTAGATGCGATCACCAAGAAAATAGCGGATATAAAAATAAGGAAACAAAATAAGACCTACACCATGAAATAAATTTGTCATTTCCCATTCGATCGATCTATTACAACACTACCCTTTCAAAAAAACTTTGAGATACCCAGGTTTGAAATAAAAATAAAGTACAAAGGAGTAGGAGATCTAGTAGATCATATATGAGACTTCTCAATATTATGTATGGAGGTTCAAAAAAATGATTCCTATCTCATGAGGCTCTTTCCATGTAGCCTTACAGGTCATTCCATGGAGTGGTTCACTCGTCTACAACCTAGAATCAAAACTTTTGATGAGTTGTCTAGAAAATTTATAACCCACTTTTAATTTAACATAGAACAAGATGTCACCATTACGAGTCTATCCATGATCAAATAGAACTCGAGAGAGTCATTCACCTCCTACTTGAAAATATGGATACACAAAGAAAGTTGATGCAAATGGCCCATACCAAACAAGGCGTTGGTGGATATATTCATTACGAATGTTTTTCCTGAAATAAACTATCATCTCACTATACTATATCCTGTAGACTTTGAAGAAAATCAAAAAAGGGCTACACATTCAGAGAGCTCTTATTGCAAGAGGAAATTTAATGTTAAACAACTCAAAAGACAATCCCTCTAACTCAAATGAAAAACCGAAAATTTGGGCTAAGAACAAGAACGTTATAAATTACGGAGTGATAGATGCTAGAGCAGTATGGAATGCATAGAACACAAATCAGAATAAACCACAGGTGGCACAGAAAAACCATGGTCCCAACAACACAAAGCAACCAAACTACCTATCCCATGAACAATTAGGTTGTAAACCAACAGATAAATCAAGGAGGGCAACAAAGGTAATATGATCAACCTAGGAGGAAATTATTTGTATTAGGTGAGTCACTTCAAACCGTCATGTACAAACTATTACAACAAAACCTCATCAAAATAAATGACCGCACAAATTATGAGGAACCTAGCTTTAAGATGACATGGTACAATGAGAAAGACTTGTGTGATTTCCATATGATCAAAGGACATATGACTAATAATTGCATGCACCTCAAAGATATCATTTTGGACTTAATAGACAAAGGGGAAGTAGATGTTGGTCATCATCTTGGAAATAAGGACCTAAAAATATACTCAAACCCAATTCCAAACCATTATAAGAGGAATCATAAAGAAAATGGACAAGAGTACCATAATTCTAATTACACATACGATGACACAATTTTAGGAACCCTATCACATGTTGATAACAATAGGGAAAATGTAGTAACAATTAGAGGAGACAACAATTGAAATGTAACCACCCGCCATGGAAGAGTTACAATACAAGGAGCACCTCCCAAACCCAAAATAAAATTACCAAGTGATTATATCATTGTGGAACAATTAAAAAATACATTGGCCCTCATCTCAATCCTAGAATTATTAAAACTGTCACCTCCACATAGGGAGATATGGGAAAAATATTTGGAAATGTTAGTCCCTAATGACCTTGATCCCAATTAGTTCCAAGTTGTGATTTGAAAAATCACTGCAAGTAATCACTTAGTCTTTTCAGAGAAAGATTTACCACAAAGAACATTTCATATTCAAGCTCTATACATGGAGGTGGGTGTTCATAAAACCATGTTCAAAAAGAGTGTTGATAGATAATGGTGTAGGTTTAAAAATTTGTACCTTAAAATTCATAAAATAGCCAGGGTATTCTAATGACATGATTGACAAAGTTCAAAGCATCACCATAAGGGCATATGATCACTTAAAAATAAATTTTGAAGGGACATTTAGGTTACAAATGTAGATAGGACAAACAATAACATAAACCACTTGTCAAGTAATGGATCTTGAATTACCATATAACCTACTCCTAGGATTCCCTTGGATCCATGCATTACAAGTAGTTCCTTAAACTTTCCATCAATGCTTAAAGTTTCCTCATGAAGGAAAATAAGTAACACTATACATTGATTTTGAACCTTTCCATTTTTGTGCAAAGTTGGAGGAGATATACAATAAATTTGTACATGTCCCTAGAAATTATATATCCTTCCATTCCTTTTATTATATCGACCCTTCCATTCTCCCATGAACCTCCACCAAAAACACATCAATTGAACAACCAAAAGCAGAAGCCAAGATCCAAGTACTTAACAAAGGAAATGGGCACTACAATTTTAACCAAGCATTTTGCATTGGCATGCTTTTGCTAACACCTAGACCATATGGAGGTCCAAAAGACATCCAAATAGTACAAATGATAGCCAAACCCACTATTTTTACTAGATGGGGAGACATGAAAGTTGAAATATTTGAGGAGGACCTTTCATCTATTATTTACAAAGAGGACCAAATAGAACCCCAAAAGCCACAACCCATTTTAATTGATCCTAATACTAAGGGGTATCAATTAGTCAAAAAAATGGGACAAAATGGAATAGGTAGCCTAGGCCTACATAAACAAGGCTTATTAGATCCTATCATAGTGGAACAAAGATAGAAGAATATGGGGCTAGGTTATAAACCAAAAGATGTGGTCATCCTAAAAATCAGAAAAATCTCTCGGAAGAGATGAGAAACTTATGCTAACATTAAGGCACTAGATATCTACCATGTCATGGACAAATTTAGAATTGATAGGTTCCCTCTCCAGTACATGGAAACCATTCCCAACATCTATTATCATTTTGAAACAGACTCTAACGATTATGAATTGGATTCCCCTTCCTTCATCACATGATATGATTCCACCAACTCTAGTAATGATGACCTAGATATCCAGTGGGAAAAAGACACTAGAGCCATATTTACCCTTTAACCTAATTTTGTAAGCTTTGCAAAAGATGATATTCTCCCACTCTCTTATCCTCAACTCATAGATTGGGATCAACAACAATATGAACCTATTTTAGATCAATTTCAGAATGAAGAGGCCATTGTAGAGTTCATGGGAATTCGAGCAGACATACTAGCAGGAGATCACAAAGTCAGTTTTTTCATGGAATTGGAACAAGATGCATACTTCAATGGAGAGATTGAAATTTCTAGTCATAAAAATGAAAGAAGAAACATGAAAATATGATCCCCTAGATAAAACCACTTTGTGGCTTTATTGGATCCAGAAAAGAGAAAAATAAAGGATGCATCCATGTAGAAGTTGTCAGAACCAACTTTAGATTCCAAGAACAACTCTATGCAAAAGGATACCTATCATAGAGAAGAGAATGGACAAAAAATCAAATGAGGGTTTGAAGCTCTAAAAATATTGAGAGATTATATTATTAGAATAATAAAATGAAATAATATATAATGGATCAATCCTTAAGAAAGGAGATCATGCAAAACCTTAAATTAACCCTAATAGGTAGACATTTAATAATTAATATAATTATTAAATGTCACATTATGCAAGCTAAAGAGAAATCTTAAGAGAGGAATAAAGGTAACTTAATTAACAAAATTAAGTTAAAACCTTTACTCTAACACCCCCCCTTAAGATGAGCAAGAGTGCAGCTACAAATGAGTGCAAGAATGCAAAATTAACTACAATGCATGAAAGAAAACAAGGGTCTCGACAACTAGGCCTGATAAGGTATCCGAATACAACCAAATATCTACAAAGAAGAGTAAAAGAGAAAACCATGTGGGAAAAACTCTTCTCCAAAAAGAGATGAAAAAGCATGCTGAAAAAAAACATGAAGGAAGGAAGGCCTCACTGAGACCTCCCAAGGGAAACTTCCTTCACCCCGATCATAGAGTGCAACTGAAGATAGCATGGTGATGCCATAGATTTAGTGAATATGTCGACAACCTTCTCCTTTGTATGAATGTACTCCAAGATTAGAGAACCATCCAAAATCAACTATCTGATGAAGTGCATGTGGATCTCAATGTGCTTAGTTTGTTGATGCTCCACTAGGTTGTGGAAAATATGAATAGAACTCTGATTATCATACCAAAGAGTAGTGGGACAATCAGGAGGAACACAAAACTCAGTCATCAACTACCAATCCCATAAAATCTCCGAACTAGCTAGTACAGTTGCTCGGTACAGACTCTATAGATGATAATGCAATAGCAGATTGCTTCTTGCAAGAACATGTGATAGGACCAAAACCAAGACAAAAAACAAATCCATGAGTAGACTTCTGATCATTGACATCACCAGCACAATCTGAGCCAGTGAAGCCAACAATGCAAGGAGATCTTGATGTATAGTGAATGCCATAAAATGTGGTGCCTCAAATGTACCTCAAAATACATTTGGTAGCTTCCCAATGACTCTCATGAGGGTCATGTGAGAAACGAGAGAAAATTCCAACCACAAATGAAAGATTAAGATTAGTGTTTGTTAGATACAAAAAACTACCAACCAACTGCCCATATAAAGTGGTATCTACTGAAGGAGTAGAGCAAGTGGTAGAAAAAACAACACTTTACTAAAAAGGAGTGGGGGAAGGCTTGCAATCAAGCATGCCAAATCATTGGAGCATATCAAGAGCATACTTCTACTGAAGTATGGAAATCCCATCCGAAGATTGAATAACATGTAAGCCAAAAAAATAGTGCAGAATACTAAGATCTATCATCTCAAATTTCTCCATCAAAGCTCGCCAAACACTTTGAATCATGGAGGATGAGCTACCTGTAATAATGAGATCATAAACATATAACACAAGTATGAAAATATTACCCTCATGACATTGAATGTACACTATGTGATTGGAATAACAACGTGTGAAGTGAGAAGCAAGAAGAAAGGAGTCCATCTTCTCATACAAAGCCCTGGGGGCTTGTTTGAGACCATATAATGACTGCAAAAGTTTGAAAACCAAAGAAGATCCCTACAAAAAACCGTGAGCCTGCTCCATATAGATCTCCTCATGTAGGTCCCCATGCAGGAAATCACTCTTCACATCCATTTGAAACACTGTCAATCCCTCATAAGATACAAGGGAGAGTACAAGGCAAACAGAATTCATCTTGGCAATAGGAGAAAAGGTCTTAGAGTAATCAATATCCTCCACCTGATAAAACCCCTTCACAAAAAGATGAGCCTTGTACTTATCAATCAAACCATCTCCAACATACTTGGTATGATACACCCACTTGCACTGAACCAACTTTCTCCCTTTCGGAAGAGAACAAAGATCCCAAGTGTGATTCTTCATCAAAGAAGAATACTCCTCATCCATGGCCCTATTCCACTCATGGTGACCTGTCACCTCTAAAAGTTTGTAAGGATCAACCGAAATGGCATGAGTCAAAAGACTAGTACTAGCTATTTGGGCACAAGTACAATGAGTATCTGATGGATCACCTACCAAAGGTCTAGTTTCATCAATAGTAACATGGGCCCACTCAGGAAAATGTTGAGTAGCTGGTGGTGGTGCAGATAATGTGTCATCATCTGTATCATCCTCAAAAGATATGTAATCCTCAAGAGCTAGAGAGGAAGTAGTAGGTAGTGAGGGAGAAGCTAGTGATGGAGGATCCATATGAGGATAGCGCTCATCAAACTGGACATCTTGCCAAAACAAGACCTCTTTGGAATCAAGATCAAACAACCTATATGCCATAACATCCTCATAGTAGCCAAAAAATATGAGTGGTCATCTCTTCCTCTCTATGGATTTCCTCTGAGCATCTGGAATAAATTCCCAAGCCTCACTACAAAAAAATCAGAATGTAGAAACATTAGGCTTGACATGATTCAAAGCCTCCGTAGGAGTCATATGTTGCAATGCCTTACGAGGCATCTGATTTTGAATGTAATTGGCACAATTGAATGCCTCAACCCAAAAGGAAGCATCCATAGCTTGAGACTATATCATACAATTGGCCATCTCTCGTAAAGTTCTATTTTTTCTCTCAAAAAAGCCATTCTACTAAGGGGTGTATGGAACTGTAAACTGATGTTGTAAACCATGCTCACTGCAAAAATCTCTGAAATCCTAATTAACATATTCCCCCCCATTATCAGTGTTTATCCTCTTGATAGAAAGTCCAGACTGCTTCTCCATAATGTAATTCAAAAAATACACCCATGTACACCTGCAGAAGTCATCTATAAATGTGAGCACATATCGGGCACCTAAAAAAGGAGTGGAGAAATACATAAGATCATTGTGAACCAATTCCAGAGTTTCCTTAGCATGTGAGGCTCTACCTGTAGGAAAAGGATCCTTGTGATGCTTACCAAGAGCACATCCTCGATAAACACCATTAGTATAGGATATTTGGGGAAACCCAATCACTAGTGTTTGTGTATTCATCTGTTGAAGATGTCTATAATTCACATGGCCGAAAAGCTCATGCAAAAGCTTGCTCATTATGTCTGCATGAGCGATAAGAGAGAAGCCTAAACTGTCAGAACTCTTAAATCCATCAAACCTATATAAGCGAGTCTTAGGATCTACACTCCCAATAGAAACAACCAAATCAAGATCATGGAGACCTCGAATAACCACATAATGCAGTGAGAAATCTATTGTTTGAATAGTGCCAAAATGATAAATCTGAGAGGTTTGTAGAAATAGAAAGAACCAAAAGAAAATCCTGTAGACAATCACCACCCAAAGAAATAGTACCAGAACCTATAACTGATAGTTGTGCTAAGTCACCAATTGCAATATTTGAAGTATCACTATGGGAAAGGGTGGTGAATATCTCCCGCGAGTGATTCATATCATGCGAAGCACCAGAATCAACAATCTAATTGGATCTTGAAGGTACAACTCCAGAATAAAGAGCATGTCCTTTTCCTGTAGAAGAGGAAGGAGGATAAGGCAAGGTGATATGATGTTGCTGCATGGCTTCCTCTAAAGCCTCTAATCATTTCCAACACCTAGAAACTAGACATCCTTCCTTTCCACAAAAACTACAAGGATCACCTAAATACTTCTTAGTCTTGGAGGAAGACTCACCAAACTTTGAAGATTTTCTTTATTTTGGATTCGACTTAGGTTTTGAATCTAACTTTGGAGGTGGCTTGGAGGAAGTCTCACTGCCAACTAAATTTGTCTTGGGCTTCGGTTTCTTCTTCTTCTTGCCTTTTGATGTCTGAGAAACCAATGCTTGGTTCTTTGAGCCTATGAGAGAATCCAACTATGTGAGCTTGGCTTTCTCTCAAGTCAATCGATCGCAAAACACCTCAAAAGAAAGCATGGTAAATTGATTGCCCAAGGAATCCATAGTGGAATAGAAGGTAGATGAGAATATTTGAAAGTTCCCATGAAGCCTTAAAAAAATCAAGTAAATACACTTTGTATCAGTCTTAGCCTTATGACAACCCTGTAGAAGAGATATTTGTTGTTTAAATTTCATCAAAAAATCCTCAATAGTAGGAAAAGAATTAGGTACAAGTGAAGTGAACTCTACCTCAATCTGTAGTGCATGAAACTGATTGATGGTACCTAACAAATCATTGAACTTGGTCCACATTTCAAGAGGACTATTATACTCATCAAGATGAAACAACAAGCTATCTAAAACATGTAAGGAAATTAAACCCATAGCCTCATCCATCTTATTTATATGTTCCATAACCTCAAATGGTTGTGTCAAAACTGGTTGAACTATATCTAAACAGGACAACAACCCCTTTGATATGAGAAGACGTGTCATGAAAGCCTTCCATGTATGGTAGTTATGTGGTGTGAGAAGGTCAATATTAGAAGTGTTTTCAGCCATGTTTGGATAGGTTTAATGAATTTTTAATGTGAAACATTTCTTGTTTTCTAAAGTAAATGACAAAAAGAAAGAAAGAAAACTTCCCCCACAATGCAAAAAAGCCAAACCCTAGTAGAGACTTTTTAGTGGAAAAATAGGAAAAAGGAAAAAAGGTTTTAGATTGAATCTTGTGTACCTGGTAATTTTTCTGAAAAAACTATTAATTGATCTGGATAGAGCGTGTTCATAGATTTTCGATGCCTATTCATTTTCAAAAAATAGAGCAAAAAAGACCAAGTTATGCCCTCCGAAGTGCAAAAATATCATCTGAATTTGACTACGAAAAAAAATAGTCAAATTGCAAAAATTTTAAAAAACTTTTGCACCATCATGATAGGCTTAGAGCCAGCTTTCCAATGCCTATTTTTCATTTGAAAAATGGAGAAAAAAATCCCAAGGTATGTCTATTTGAGTGAAAGTGGGTTAATTTTTTTTTTTGGAGGGGACTAGTGGCTCCCTATTGGAGCTCTGGTGGCTAGTGGCATAGGGGTGGTGTGGTGGTGGTGCACGAGTAGCGCAATGGTGTTGTGGTGGAGCTTGGGTGACACACAGGTGGCAAACCTCTAGAGTGACGGGTCAACGATGTGGCAATGGTTGCATGACCGAAACCGATTGTTGCCACCGTCGATGATGGCCACTAACGGTGGTGGAAACCTGGTGGTTGAGCGGTAGTAGGCCAAATACAACTGGCCATAGGTTTTTAAAACCCTTTTTTTGATTTTTTAATTTTTAATTTTTTTTTTTTTAAATTTCACCTTGGAAAGCATGCCTTGGGGCCGTACGACCTTGGGGTAAATTTGTTTTGCCTCCCTAATCAACTATGGAAAAAATCGATGAATGAATTATCGATTTAGGGGTTTTTAGACACTATGAATCCAACAACGAGGTCCGTTTCGGCCCAAAGTGAACCCAAAAAGTGAAGTATGTCGGATCCATGAAAAATCACCTTGTAAAAACTATGAATGCCTAATCCAACACTCATAGTTCCAAATTCTTCAAACAAGAACATGCATGCAGTAGGTCCATGCTCTGATACCAAGTAGAAGTTGTCAAAACCACCTTCAAATTCCAAGAATACCTACATTAAAAAGGATACCTGTCAGATAGAAGAGAATGGATGAAGAAGCAAATGAGGGTTTGAAGCTCTGAAAATATTGAGAGATTATATTATCAGAACAATAGAATGAAATAATATACAATGGATCAATTCTTAAGAAAGGAGATCGTACAAAATGTAAAAGTAACCCTAATAGGTAGACATTTAATAATTAATATAATTATTAAATGTCACATTATGCAAGCTAAAGAGAAATATTAAGAGAGGAATAAAGATAACTTAATTAACACAATTAAGTTAGAACCTTTACTCTAACAATCTGCAGGTGAAAACCTCCAACAGGCACTCGAGGATGGAGGATTCAATATCCCCATATCAGAATATCAAGAAAGGTCAACACTACTAGTAGAAGAAACATAATCTATAAATTTTGGTATAGCAAAGGACCCAAAGATAACATAGCATTCAACATCACTTATTTCTGAGGAAAAAGAAAATTTCATAGCATTCATCAATGAGAGAAAGATAAACTTTGGCTGGACCTATGCTGATATGCCTAGACTAGATCCAACATTGGTAGTGCATAATCTAGCCATCATCCTTGGAAAGAAGTCTATCAAAAAAAACTTAGAAGGATGCATCCCTAGATAGCATTATTAGTGAAGGTAGAACTAAGGAAATTACTAGATGTGGGTTTAATTAGACCCATCGACTATCCACAATGGATATCAAACCTAGTACCAGTATCCAAACCTACTAGGGGCATAAGGATATATACAGACTTTAGGGACCTGAATAAAGCTTATTTGAAAGATGACTTTCCATAACCGATCATTGAAATGATAGTAGATCTAATAGTATTGCATGATATTCTTTCCTTAATGAATGGTTTCTCAGGATACAATTAGATAAAGATCTCTCCATATGACCAACATAGAACAACATTCACTTGTGCTTTGGGAGCTTTTTGTTGGAATGTAATGCCTTTTGGACTAAAAAATGTAGGAGCAACATATCAAAGGGTGATGAAGACCATAGTCCATGACATTCTACACACAATCATGGAGAACTATGTGGACGAAATCCTAGAAAAATCAATCAAAAGGGTAGATCACTTGACAAACCTAGCAATGGTATTTGATCAATTAGAATAGTACAATCTAAGACTCAACCCAAAGAAATGTGTGTTTGGAGTAATCTCTGGAAAACTATTAGGGTATATAGTGTCAAGAAGATGGATAGAGGTGGATCCTTCCAAAGTAAAATCTATAATGGAGATTCCTCCACCAAAGGTCTAGCCGCATCAATAGTAATAGTAACAAGACCTCTCTAGAATCAGGATCAAATAACCTGTATAACTTAACATCCTCATAGTAGCCAAAAAATATGAGTGGTTAGCTCTTCCTCTCCATAGCTTTCCTCTGAGCATCTAGAATAAATTCCCAAGCCTCACTACCAAAAACTTAGAATATAGAAAAATCAGGCTTGACATGAGTCCAAGCCTCCTCAGGAGTCATATGTCACAATACCTTATGAGGCATCTAATTTTGAATGTAATTGGCACAATTGACTGCCTCAACCCAAAAGGAAGCATCCATAGCTCGAGACTGTATCATACAACTGGCCATCTCCCATAAATTTCTATTCTTTCTCTCATCAACACCATTCTATGGAGGGTTGTATGGAACTATAAACTGATGTTGTAAACCATGCTCAATGAAAAAATCTCCGAAAGCCTGATTAACATATTCCCCCCCATTATTAGTGCATATCCTCCTGATCGAAAGTCTAGACTACTTCTCCACAAATTTCATAAAATTCCAAAATGAATCAAAGAAATTAGACTTGTACTTCAAAAAATACACCCATGTATGCCTAGAGAAGTCATCTATAAATGTGAGCACATATTAGGCACTAGAAAAAGGAGTGGAGAAAGACATAAGATCACTGTGAACCAAATCCAAAGGATCCCGGTGATGCTTTCCAAGAGCACATCCTCAAAAAACACCATTAGTACATGATATCTAGGGAAAGCTAGTTAGTAGTGTCTGTGTACTCATCTACTGAAGATATATGTAATTGACATGGCCAAAATGCTCATGCCAAAGCTTGCTCACTGTATCTACCTCAACAATAAGAGAGAAGCATGAACTGTAAAAACTCTCAAATCCATCAAACTTGTATAAGCGAGTCTTAGGTCTGCACTCCTAGTAGCAACAACCAAATCAGTATCATGGAGATCTCAAATAACAACATCATGGGGTGAGAACTCTACTATTTTACCAATGCCAGAATGACAAATCTAATAAATGAAAATGAGGTTTGTAGAAATAACAGGAACCAAAAGAACATCTTGTAGGCAACCACTATCCAAGGAAATAGTACCAAAACCTGTAACTGAAACTTGTGCTGAGTCACCAACTACAATCTATGAAGTATCACTATGGGCAAGGGCGGTGACTATCTCTTGTGAGTGAGTCATATGGTGTGAAGCACTAGAATCAACAATCCAATTGGATCCTGAAGGTACGACTCAATAATAAAGAGAATTTCCTTTTCCCATAGAAGAGGAAGGAGGAGAAGGTGAGGTGATATGATGTTGTTGCATGGATTCCTATAAAGACTCTAATCGCTTCCAACACCTAGAAACTAAATTGCCTTCCTTCCCAAAAAAACTCCAAGGATCACCTGAATACTTCTTAGTCTTGGAGGAAACTGATTGATGGTACCAAATAAATCATTGAACTTGGTCCACATTTAAAGAGGATTGTTACACCCATCAAGATGGAACAACAAGTTGTCTGAAACATGCAGGGAAATCAAACCCATAGCCTCATCCATCTTATTTCTATGTTGCATATCCTCAAATGGCCATGTCAAAACTGGTTGAACCATATCTAAATAAGACCACAACCCCTTTGATGTGAGAAGATGTGTCATGAAAGACTTCCATGTATGGTAGTTATGTGGTGTAGAAACGTCAATAGTAGAAGGGTTTTTGGCCATTTTTTGAGAGGTTTAATGAATGTTTAATTTGAAGAGTTTCTATTTTTTTGAAGTAAATGATACAAATCAAGAAAAAAAACTACCCCCACAATGCAAAAAAGAAAACCCCAGTAGAGATTTTTCAGCGAAAAATAGGAAAAAGGTAAAAAAGGTTTCGGATTGAATATTGAGTACCTAGTAAATTTTCTGAAAAAAGTAATAGTATATCTAGATAGAGCGTGTTCACAGCTTTCCGACGCCTAATCATTTTCAAATAAAGGAGCAAAAATGACCAAGTTATGCTCTCTGGAGTGCAAAAATCTCATCTGACTTTGACTACGAAAAAAAAATCCAAACAATAAAAAAATTCAAAAATTCCTACCCCATCATGATGGGCTCAAAGCAATCTTTCCAATGCCTATTTTCCTTTAAAAAGCAGAGAAAAAATGCCCAAGATATGCCTGTTTCAGATAAAGTGGTTTAAAAAAATTCTTTGGAGGGGCCTGCTAGCTCCCTGGTGGTGCTCCGATGGCTAGTGGCACAAGGGCAGCACGGTGGTGGTGCATGGGTAGCGTGGTTGTGTTGTGGCAGACCCTAGGCAACGCATGGGTGGTGCACCGCCAGAGTTGTGGGCCGGTGGCGCAATAGTGGTTGTGCGGCCACAGCTAGATGTTGTCAATGGTAGCAGTGGCCGGTGATGGTGGCTGGGAAGCCGAGCAGTGGCAAGACAATTAGAATTGGCCATGGGTTTTTAAAACCCTTTTTTCTATTTTTTTGAATTTTTTTGTTTTTACTTTTTAAAATTTCACCTTGGAAGGCATGCTCTAGGGTTGTATGCCTTGGGGTAATTTTTTTGCCTCCCTGATCAACTATGGCCATAATCGATGAATAAATAGTTGATTTAGGGGTTTTTGGATGCTACGAATCCAACGACAAGGTCCGTTTCAGCCTAAAGTGAACCTAAAAAATGAATTATGTCAGATCCACAAAACACTACCTTGGAAAACTGTGAATATGTGATCCAACCCTCATAGTTCCAAATTATTCAAATAAGAATAGGTATGCAGTAGGTCCACGCTTTGATACCATGTAGAAGTTGTCAAAACCAACTTCAGAGTCCATGAACACTTGCATGCAAAAGGATACATGTCACAAAGAAGAGAATGGACAAAAAAGTAAACGAGGGTTTGAAGCTCTGAAAATATTGAGAGATTATATTATCAGAACAATAGAATGAAATAATATACAATGGATCAATCCTTAGGAAAGGATTTCATGCAAAACCTAAAATTAACCCTAATAGGTAGATATTTAATAATTAATATAATTATTAAATGTCACATTATGGAAGTTAAAGAGAAATCTTAAGAGAGTAATAAAGGTAACTTAATTAACACAATTAAGTTAAAACCTTTACTCTAACAATATGAAGGTGAAAACCTTCCAGAGGCACCCGAGGATGGAGCATTCAATCTCCCCATATCAAAATATCAAGAAAGGTCAACACTACTAGTAGAAGAAACATAATCCGTAAATGTTGGTATAGTAGAGGACCCAAATATAACATACCATGAAAAATCACTTATTCCTAAGGAAAAATAAAATTTCATAGCATTCATCAATGAGAGAAAGATAAACTTTGCCTAGACCTATGTTGATATGCCTAGACTAGATCTAGCATTGGTAGTGCATAATATAGCCGTCATCCCTGGAGTGAAGCCTATTAAAAAAAACTCAGAAGGATGCATCCCCAGATAGCATTATTAGTGAAGGTAGAACTAAAGAAATTACTATATGTGGGTTTCATTAGACCCATCGACTATCCACAATGGATATCAAATAGAGTACTAGTATCCAAACGTACTAGGGGCATAAGGATATCTACAGACTTCAGGGACCTAAATAAAGCTTGTCTGAAAAATTAATTTCCATTACCGAGCATTGACATGAGAGTAGATCTAATAGTAGGGCATGAGATTCTTTCCTTAATGGATGGTTTCTCAAGATACAATTAGATAAATATCTCTCTAGATGACCTACATAGAAGAACATTCACTTGTGCTTTGGGAACTTTCAATTGGAATGTAATGCCTTTTGGACTAAAAAATGTAGGAGAAACCTATCAAAGGGTGATGAAGACAATATTCCATGACATTCTACACACAATCATGGAGAACTATGTGGAAAAAATACTAGAAAAATCAATCAAAAGGGAAGATCACTTGACAAACCTAGCAAAGTTATTTGATCGATTAGAATAGTACAATCTAAGGCTCAACCAAAAGAAATGTGTGTTCAAAGTAACCTATGGAAAACTATTAGGGTATATAGTGTCAATAATATGGATAGAGGTGGATCCTTCCAAAGTAAAATCTATAATGGATATTCCTCCACCAAAGACACTCAAATAACTAAGGAGCCTACAAGGGAAGTTGCAGTCAATTAGGTGATTTATTGCATAACTGGTAGAAAAATGTCATCCTTTCATTCATCTTTTACACAAGGACATCACCTTCAAATGAGATGGGAGATGTGACCAAAAATTTAATCAAGTTAAGGAGTACCTAATTTCTCCTCCAGTACTCATGCCACCAATTCCAAAAAAAGAGATGATACTTTATGTGTCTAGCACACAAGCAGAATTGGGAGCTCTCCTGGCATAGTTAGATGAAAACAATAAAGAAAGGGCAGTATATTACATCAAAAAAACATTTGTGGGCTATGAACTAAACTATTCACCCATTGAAAGAGCTTGTCTCCCAAGCATGTTTTCTACATAAAAGCTGAGACATTATATTTTAAATAGAAAAGTGAAACTGATATCGAAGGTGGACCCAATAAAATATTTACTAGAAAAAGTAGCCTTAACAGGATAGATAGCCAAATGGGTGATGAGCCTAAGTGAATTTTATATAGAGTACATAGACAAGAGAGCTATAAAGGGTCAAGTCATAGTAGACCAATTATCCAAAGCACACATAGATGATTGCAAACCTCTCATCATGGATTTTCCAGATGAGAGTTTTTTTATGATAGAACAAACAAGCCAGTGGACTCTATACTTTGACGGATCCAATACTCATCATGGTTCATGAGAAGGAATATTATTTCTCATACCATAGGGAGATAGCATACCCAAAGCCTACGGGATTGCATTCCCCTATACAAATAATATTTCAGAATATGAAGCTCCTATCATAGGGCTCAAAATGGCGATCAAATGGAGTGTAAAAGAGATACATGTCTTTAGAGACTCCCAAATAAGAATTAGGTAGGTGAATTATGAATACAAAACAAAAGATGAAAAATTACTACCATACAAAATAATGGTGGATAGTTTCAAAGACTACTTCATCCAAATAACCTTTGAAAAGATTCCTCAGGTTAATAATAGAGTTGTAGATGCAATGAGCACCATAGGATCACTAGTAGATATTCCTCAGAACATACCTTAATATGAATTCCTTGTGGAACAACTACTGGTGCCAATATTTGACATCCCATAAACTAAAATGGTGTGTGTTGTTGTTGATCCTAACTCCCCATGGTACCAAGAGAAATTTGACTATATCTAGAATAGTATCATACCACTTGACTTAATGACTACTCAAAAGAAAACATCCACTCGTAGGACCTATCATTTTATGATCTTAGGAGAAATCATGTACCATCGTTTCTTAGATGGAATGTTACTCTAGTGCCTTAACATAGAATAAGTACAAATAGACTTACAAGAGGTCCATGAAGGTATTTGCAGATCTCACTCTAGTGGACCTAACCTAGTCCAAAAGCTACATAGAGTAGGATACTATTGGCCTTCCATGGAGCAAGACTGCATTCAACATTCTATAAGGTATTGAAAATGTTAGCAACATAGTGATCTAGTTCATGCATTGGCACAAGAGTTGAGACCCATCACAACACCATGGCCTTTCTCGCAATGGGGATTAGACTTGGTAGGTAAGATATCACCTACTTCATCCAATGGGCATAAATTCATTATCACCAACACAAAATAATTCACAAAATGGATAGAGGCAATTCCATTGACTTATATCACTAGAAAATATATTTCAAAATTCATTTTGAATTATCTCATTTTTAGATATGGAATCCCACAAACAATTGTAACAAACAATGGCACCCCATTCAAAAATCAGGATGTCCAAGAACTCTGTTCCAAATTCTCTATCCAACATAGATTTTATACACCCTAATATCCTCAAGGAAATGATCAGGCAAAGGCATCTAGCCTTATGGGCTTATAGAACCAAAATCTGCACACCTACTAGTGCCAAACCTTTTTCCTTGGTCTACAAATCAAAAGTTGTGTTACCTATCAAAGTTGAAATCCCCTCATTGCGAGTCTCAATAAAAGGCATGGTAAGAAATGCAGAATATAGGGTATCCAGATTGAATGAATTAGAGCTCCTAGATGAAAGCAGTTTGAGCATGTTAAACAATCTACAGGTTTATCAGAATTGGCTCAAATGAAGCTATGACAAGAGGATCAAAGATAGAAACTTTCAAACTGGTGACTTGGTCCTCAAGAAGAATTAGAAGATACAATTGAATCAAGATGGAAAGGGTAAATTTGAATCTAATTGGTTAGGACCATTCATCACAACAACAAGTTATGGCTCAGGGGTAGATCAGTTAGCTACTCTCGAAGGAGAACCTCTAGCTAAACCATTGAACTATAGCCACCTCAAAACATTTTATACATGAAACACGTTAGACTACCCCAAGGAAAAGGGTAAAAATTCAAAAGAAAAATAATACAAAGAAAAATTAAAAAAGAAAGAGAAATAGTAAAGAGAAATAAATCATTCTTTGAGTGAAAACCACTTTTTGGTGCTCTTAGAATAGGTACCATAGTGAAAACCTGGTAAATAGGTGTTATGTATGAATAAAATATACATTATTATCTATCAAATACTCTTTCATGGCATCCACCCATCGATTTCATAAATCATATGTCCAATCATGACCAATCATGGCTTGCCATTGATTAGGGTAAGTCATTTTATTGGGGGAAACTTCTCAAAACTAGTCATGATTAAGATTTGGTAGAATTCAATCAAGTTAATAAAACAACAAAAGTGAAAAAACAAACACTACAAAACAACAAACATCAAAAACATGTGAAAACATCAAAATAGAACAACATCGTTGGGTCATTCCTTCACTCAAACAGTCTAAGCTATCAAAATTTGCTTGAGCCTCAGAGCTAGTTCAAGAAATTTTGCACAACATATCCTCTAGACACAAAAGCATGATATCATCCATGTGATCAATGTTGTTTATTCAAAATTAGTTCACACTTTGAGTCAAATGGTCAAACTATGTGGTCTCTACATGTATAATGTAGGCAAGTATTTTTTAGCCCCTAAGATCCTAGGTGAATCCCCTTAGGTTTCCCACATACTTTATTTTCACTTAGTCAAAAATAAAAAAATCCAAACAAATTCAAAAATACAAAATTCCAAAAACATTCAAAAAATATAAAAGTTCAAACCAAGTGAACTATGAGCCTCTGCATGGACAATGTAGGCAAGGCTTATCTTTGATAAGCCCTTGAGGCCCTAGGTTAGTTCCTTGAAACATATAAAAATAAAAAACATCATAAAAAATTAGAAAAAATTTAAAAATAGTACCATCTCGTCAGCGAAATCCACAATAAACGTTTCAACCATAAGAAACAAAACATCGTGCAACTATACTTTGAAAAAAAAAAAAAAACAAACAAAGTAAATGTCAACAGCTAAAACTTTCAAGAAAAAAAAAATGATTACATAATAGTTGACTATAGACAAACAAAGACAATGCCAAAGTATCAACTACCTATCTTTTTAAACAAGTTCCAACAACATCTTGAGATATACTTTAATGGATCCATTCCTACGATAGAAATGATCAACAAAAGATAATAGCCCCACCCTAAATAGATATGGCAAGTGATACTGCAACTTTGTTTTTTATCTTTTTGTGGTCTTACTTATGTGATTTATTTTATTGACTCATTCCGAGGATCTCTCAAGGATATTTATAAGGATTTAGAGAAGATGTAATATGGGAAATTGAGTGTCATTTCGACTTTCTATTTGTAAGATATATTTGTAATAAAACCATGTAAAATACTTTCTTTATTTAGTATGGAAGTTGTATTAAAATATGTCATGAAGCAGCTACATGTTAGGTGTTCTATACCTCTCTGTGTGACTGGTCCAAATTTTTTTTTTACACAATCCCCCTATACTTTAAACAAATTTTTCATATGTCTGGGATGAACAAGGATAATCTTTGTTTGTAGAGTCAAAGTCCATGCAATGGATAAAAATTCACCTTGGTAATTCATACCCTAGTGCATTGTATCTATTTACTACATCAAACATGATTTCCCAAACAGTGAAGTCTCTAAAGCAAAGAAAAGTAACATCATCAATTCTATCAATTATCTAATTAACATCATCAATTCTACCCATCATCGCATTTTCTACTAACTAAAAAACATCATCAATTCTGTCAATCATCATATTTTCTACTAACTAACAAACATCTTCATTTTTCTTCTAACTAACATTATTTCTCTAAACATCATCATATTTCTTCTAAATTAACATTCATTCTACATAACACATCATTAGTAACTTATCCATTCTACATACACAAAATGTTATCAATTTACATATCATGATGATAAGAAACCAACTAAAAACATCATGTATCATGTATGGGGCATTTTTCTATTAAACATCCATCATCATGAAATGAGACAAAGTATGATTCCTTCATTCACATCAAATCC
This sequence comes from Sequoiadendron giganteum, assembly GCA_007115665.2. NCBI lineage: Eukaryota > Viridiplantae > Streptophyta > Pinopsida > Cupressales > Cupressaceae > Sequoiadendron > Sequoiadendron giganteum. The sequence goes on along the minus strand of CM021107.1, from coordinate 549,117,343 downwards.
ATACATCTGAAAGGCATACAAAAACACATAAAAAACATACATCATCATATACCACTATCACATAAACATACAAATGAGGTTGAAAAAAAGATGATACATCTCATATATATCATCATCAAAAGGGAACATGTCATAAGTCCATCCGTAATGACACAAGCATGATAGGAAAGTACAAAAATTATAACATATATATGAGGTCTCGACTAGACCAAGGAATATATATAACACATGTCTACCAAATACCTCTGCACCATGAAAAACATGAAGATCACGTATAAAAATGCAAAATCCCCAATAGGATGGACAAACACTACTGAAAATCAAAATGATTTGGATGTCTCACAAAATGATCACCAACACCGACACCACCACCACCACCATCACTCGTAGTAGTTCACTCCCCAAACTATGGATGTTGAGAGGCCCTAGTAATAGTAGCATCATATAAAGTTTGATTATAGGTAGATACCTGTAGATACCTATCTTGCTCTGCACACATACCATCATGCTCTGTCTAGAGAGTATCTCTCTCTACTATTAGTAACATTACTCGAGCCTCTATAGCATGTCATCTACCAATATCACTCTCTTGATCGGACCAAAGAGAATCACTCTTTGCTGAAAGTAATGCTACCTGAGCCTCCACCACATGCAGTCTACCAAATGCACTATCTCACTCAACCCTCATAGTATCTCATTCAACCCTCATAGTATCTAACAAAGCCTATGTGGCCTATCACCATGTAGCCTTTGCATCTTTGTCCAAAGTCATCTAAGCTAGTAACCACTCAACATCCCTAGCTAGTGGAGGAGGATTTGGAACCTATCTCTAACCCTATGCATGAGGAATCTGTTCATCTTGAATATTCTCTGCCTCATCATGATGAACTCGGTCCAAATAGTCTGCAATAACCTCAACACGTTGTCGCTCACCATGATGACTTGTGATGCCAGCTTTTCCCATAATCAAACCACCTCTAGGATCAGTAAGCCTCATAGGCCTATGTTGTGACCACCACTCCTCATAATCATGAGTGGTACCTGGATCTACCACTCCATTGGACCAACCCCAACCAAATAGAGCAAGTGTTGCAAACTCGGTAGTAATAGTATTTACATCAACCTAGATATCCCATATGTAGACCTCCTAAAAAGTCCGACCAAACTAAGCCTCATAAGAATCAAGAATTAGCCCCTACCTCTCACCAAATTGATGACCAAATTGATCGAGTAGATAACACTCTATCACAAATGATGAATGACCAAGAAATGAATGGGTTTTTTGGTAGTACACAAGTTGATCTTCATCCTATGGAAAAACCTTACAAATCATGTAAGGTGTCCATAAAAAACTAGGCATCTTGTTGAACACACGACACCAATAAGGTAGATCTCCAAGAAAATTGTAGTGCATAAAATCCCCATAACGATAATAGTATGGATCATCCAAAGAATGATCCTCAATCCTATCAGGATGAGTAACTACAATATTATCCCATGCTCAAACATGCAAAAGGGATACACCTACATACAATGACCTCCCACTTTGATACACTACCTCATGCATATATTGGTAAAGATGGGAAAGAAAATAGGCACCCTAGGCATATCTCATACCATGCTCGAGCATACTCTCAATACATACACCCCAGCCAATTGCAAACTATCAACCTCATCTATTAGGAACAACTAATCCTGATACCAAGCCACAAATGACAAGATCAATAGGGTTCATGCTATGTGCAAAGTCAGATACATCAATCTCCACATTTCGAATATCCACACCTAACAATCACCACATAGCATGGTCACCCCGACGAATATGGTATGTAACGAGCTCTCCATGAATAGGAAGGTGAAGAATCCTCCACACATCCTCTAAAGTAATGGTTGTCTCCCTATAGGAAAATAAAAATATGATGTATTAGAGTACCACCTCTCAACAACAGTGGTCAACATTGCAATATGGGTCCTAATAGGAGGCATGTAACATATATGATAAAAACCCATTGCCTCAAGAAAGTCCCACTCCAATACACCAAACTAGGAAATAGGATCAAATAGGTGACAAGGAAGTATCTCTCATCATGAGTGAATGGAGATTCGAATACAAGCAACATAAACCAATATGTTAGGATTTCACTCTAAAAATAGTGAAGAAGCATAAAACGACACTTGCTAGATGAAAAATGACACATATGCTACTAAATAGACACCAAGCTAGAGTTTTGAACACAAGTAGGATGACAAAATGATGCTTAAATGAAAAATGAATGCGAGTTAGGGTTTCACTCTAAAAATTGTGAAGAAACATAAAATGGAAATTGCTAGATGAAAAATGACATGTATGACGCTAAAATGGGCATAACCTAGGGTTTGAAATGCAAGCAGGACAACAAAATGATGCTTAAGTGAAAAAAAAACACAAGTTAGGGCTTCACTCTAAAACAAGAAAAGCAACATTAAAAGACACTTTTTAGGTAACAAACAATAGTTAAAATGGTAAAAAGACACAAAACAAGGTTTCATAATGCAAACATGGTGAAGAATAACAATCAAGATGGAAAATAGACACATACTAGGGTTTGGACAAAGCTGAGACAAAAATGACTAATAGAGACTCAGTTACCAGATTCTGGGACAAATGCACAAGATTTTGAGGTAAATTTTCAGAAAAATGCACAATTTTAGGACAAGTGCACAATTTTAGAACAACTACACAATTTCTAGACAAGTACACAATTCTTGAATAAATTCTTAGAACAAAAGTTCCAGTCTTGGAAAAATGCACCAATCTTGGAAAAAAACACTAAAATCACCTAACAAAGGTTCCAAAACTGAGACAAATGCACCAAAACCTCAAAAACATTGCATTTATCTAACAAGACTTCGTACACACAACACAAGAACAAAAACAAGATGAAAGCAAAGGGTGGAAAGGTACATACCAGGGCACCAATGTCTCAAGGTTGTCTATACTGTCGAAAAAGCCTAGAATGATATGGGACAACCTCGAATCTCGACATTCTCCCTCAACAATTGACATAATGTGGAATCCAGAGACAAGAATTAGCAAATGGAACCGAGAAAAAATGAACCAATTTGAAGACAAATTACCTATATAACACCTCAAGGAAACCCTAATTTCATCTAGGAAACCCCAATTACACTTAGGAAACCTTCCTACTTACAAATTAGAAGCTCTAAATGATAAATGATGCACATTAACATAGAATATTCCATTAGAAACATTGAAATTACAATACAATAGTGTCAAGAGCTTGACCTCAAAACTTGAAATATTTAGTCAACCTCTCGGGGAGGCAGCACGAAGTCCTATCATCATTCCATTAAACATTTCATTTAATCTTTGAAACAAGCAAACCAGTACTTTGTATCAAAGAGGGGAAAACTATAGACATGTAAAATTGACTTGGCACCTATCACACAACACTGAACAACATCAAACAACACTAAACAACATCGAACAACCTCAATAAACATCAAACGATATAGAACATCATCTCACATCATCTCAAAATGACTCGGAATGACACATAATCATCCCGTAACACTTCAGAATGACTCAGAATCATCCCGTAACATCTCAAAATGACTCATACTCATCTCGTAACACTTTGAAATGACTCAGAATCATCCCATAACACTTCAAAATGACTCAGAATCATATTGTAATACTTTAGAATGACACATAATCATCCTATAACACTTTGGAATGACTATGAATCATCCCATAACACTTCATAATAACTCAGAATCATCTCAAAGTCTTGGATCATCTTAGAACTACCCTGAAATAGTTTCGAATAATTCTAGAATTCTCATAATCATACCACAATGTTCTTGCATCGCACCACATCACATCACATCAAAATAAAATCAAAAACTCTAATTCCTCTATTAATTGAATAAAACAACATTATTCAATTAATTCACTTTTTCATCATTTCAGACAAACTTAATAAACTTCATTTATTTAATAAAGTCCTAGAAACCCTAATTCCTCTATTAATTGAATAATACAACATTATTTAATTCATTCATGTTTCATCATTTCAACAAATTAAATAAATATCATTTATTTAATAAAGTCCTAATCCCACCTTATTTCATCCTGATTAATTAAATAATGCCAATTATTTAATTACATTGCTAAATCACCTTATTTTCCTAAGTGGAAAAAATTATTAAGTAATAATTTAATTACAACACTTTCCCTCCAAAAACTTGAATTAAATCAAACTATTCAAATCAATTATCAAAAATCAAATCAAACTAATGCAACTTTATTTGCAAAAGTCAAACTTGATTTGCACATTCAAATCCCAAAAAGGAATTAATTAATTAAATCAATTAATTCATATTCCTCACCCACTTTCTGATTGAGAAAATTATGATTCTTGACTAAGGAATCTAATTTGTTAACTAATCAATCTATTTTGTTAACTAATCCATCTATTCAGTTAACTAAAACATCACATTCCGAACTAAGCCATCACAAAGCTGACTGATCAATCTATTCAGTTAGCTGATCAATCAAAGTCTTGACTATCCAATCTATTTCTCAATCACACAAATTGTGCAATCAGCTTTTCACAATTATCTCATGTCTAAATCCTCTCAACACACTCTGAATGTTGATCTAGATATTCTTTAAAATGATCTCGATCATCCATTTCAAATATTATTTTCTATATAAAAAACCCCTTTCCTCAAAAATAAGGATCAAATAATTCATAAACATTGAGCAATGAAGTTTTTTCAAGATCATCCTTGAGAGTGAGATTCATCCATCATCTTTGATCAACCAAACACAACAAGCATTCATCCACACTTTACACATGAGATTTGGAGGCTTCACTATGATAAGAACAATCTAACATCAAGTGAATACACTCCACTATAGAATGGTAAAAATATCTTTTGTGCTCATTTTGGTAATTAGTAGATTCCTTCTCATGTTTGCATTATTATAGTTTAATTTCGTATGTGTAGGTTTTCAGATTTTAGATTTTGAGATTTTTAGATGTAGATTACTTTTCTTCATTAGATTGCTCTAATGTCCCTTTTTGGATCATTGATCTAACATCCTCATTTACCCCCAGACATTATTTAATACCTGATGAATAAAGATGTGGTGGGATGACACATCATTTGATGGTTACAAGAATTTGATATAACAATAGTTGATAGACTAGGTAAAGATAATGTAGTGGCTAAATTTTTGTCCAGAATGGTTTTATAGGAAAATAACAAACCAGTGGAAGATGAATTTCTTGATGAAAACCTTTTTCCATATCAGTTCAATCACCTTGGTTTTCTGATATTGCTAATTATTCAGTAACAGGGAAATGTCATTATTTTTTATCTAATCACCAAAAGAGATTAATTAGAGAAAGTTCTATATTTGAATGGATTAATGGTTTGCTATTTAAAATGTGTAAAGATCATGTCATGAGAAGATGTGTACATGAAATAGATTTTTATGATATCTTGAGGGCATGCCATGATGAGCCAAGTGCAAGACATTATTTCACAATGAGAACAGTGTATAAGATTCTTAGAGTAGGCTATTTCTGGAAAACAATGACTAAGGATATGACTCACTACATCAGGCATTGTGACCAGTGTTAAAGAATGGGAAGGCCTACACATTCTACAAAAATGCCACTTCAAACACAAGTTTCCTTAGAACCATTTGAGAAATGGGGAATCAACTTTGCTGGTCCCATAGATCACCCATCAAAAGGAAAGCATTACATCCTTGTATGTATTGATTATGTCACTAAATGGGAAGAGGCCAAGGCATTACTAGCTGCTAAAGAAGAAAGAGTTGCAGATTTATTATATAAAAATATTCTACAGAGGTATGGAGCACCTAGAACACTTGTATCAAATCAAGGACCATAATTTATGTCTTTAATTATTTAGGAATTTCTTTAGAGATATCAATTTCATCATAGAAATTCATCACCATAACATCCTCAAGCAAATGGGTAGGTGGAGGTGACAAATAAAGAACTTGAGAATATACTCACAAAGATAGTTTCATCTCGAAAGAGTGACTAGTTTGATAGATTGATAGATTTTTTTGGGAATATAACACATGGAGAACAACCATGGGGTTTTCTCCATATGAGTTAGTTTATGGGGAGATGCCTATTCTTCAGATAGATTTTGAACTTGAAACACTTAGAAAAAATTTAAATGTGGGTATACACCTGATTGAAGCACAAAAAATAGAGTGTTTCAGTTGAATAGGTTAGATGAAATGAGGATGGAATCCCTCCATCAAATTGAGATCATTCAAAGTCAAAGGAAGTAGTGGCATGACAATAATATTAGTAGTAAACAATTTACTGTAGGAGATTGGGCATTACTATTTGATTCACGATTTCAAGAATTCAAAGGGAAGTTGCATACCATATGAGATTAAACAAGTATTTGATAATAGAGTTTTCCAATTGAAACCTATTGATGGAGAAAGGAAGAAAATGCTAGTAAATGGACATATGCTTAGGCTTTATCATAAACCAACATCAAAAGAACATTTTACCAAGGAATATTTTTCTTCTTTGGGTGAAGTGTCTTGTCCTTAATACATTTTAGTTGTTTTGAATAAAGAAGGTAAATTGAAAACCAAAAATGACGGTTTACCTTATGAATAAAGAGAGTAAATTGAAAACTAGAAATGGTGGTTTACTTTTCAAGAAAAGAAGATTTTTCCTAATCTTCTTGTCTATTGTAGGTACAAATTTGGATAGATTCTGATGGCTCCTCAAAAAAACATAAAGATCTTGATTCCTCCTAATCGAATTGGAAATAAATTCATTGATGAAGCTTTGATTAAATGTTTTAATTAATTCAGTTTTTTATAACTCCTATTTACTCATGATCGGTTGTTCTTGATATTCAAAGAAGATCTTGAGAGGAAGAATTTTGATAGCTCTAAAATATTAAAGATTAGTTGGAGCAGAGGAATTAATGCATCTTTTGAAGCTTTCAATTTCATTATTTTTCTAACTTGGTTGTTCACTATGAAGGTATAGGTTCATTTGATATTTCAGATTTTCATGGTTTGACATCACAACATGTGGAGAAAAGTGGGCTCCCACAATGGTTGAGACCAACATGCTACCCTCTTATTTTGAGAGGGATATGAGCGAAAAGAATTATATTTTTCAACTAATCAAGCACACTATATATTTTGGTGAACTTTAACAAATTCTAATCATTTTTGAAAATAGAAAAGATTATTCCAATTGATTCCATCATCAAAATATACTATCTGTCAACATCAATGCCATTTCACACCATTGAGAGGTAGGCATTTATATGATGTATTTATTTTTAAAATTTTAAATGTATTAAATTATTTTTCATAAAGTTGTTATAGAGGTCATATCATCATGTTAAACACCAAGTCTAATTTATTGAGTAGTTAGAATATGAGGTGGAATTACTTTCTCAAATTTCAAGTAATGATTATGAAGTGATGGTTTTAAAATAAAGCATTTTTTATGTCAAAACTAGTGAATGTACTTCTACCACCTATTGTTAGAAAATTTTAAAATAATTTCACTGACGAGAAGTTAAAGGCATGCGAAGTGCACTCCAATATAATTGAACACTAAGGTGGATCAAGCACATTTAATATCCAAGCGTAGAAGCAATAATAACTTATTTTAAATTAATTTTACAAGAAAAGAAAACTCTTCGTCATTTTTGCAATATCCCTATTTCTGCACATTTCCTAAATTGTTCCAAATTTTTGAAAATCTTAGTGTGTAAAAATGGGTTATAAACAAATGGTTGAATCGAAGGAGGCCATTATAGATAGTGAAAATAGAAGATGGTTGTAGAAGGTGGTCTAATTGGACCTCATTCTTAAATATGAGGGTTATGTGTGGGATGTAATTCAAGAATTTGTAAGAAAGTTCCACATCAACTTCACATTGGTGAGAGGGGAAGCTATTGAGGTATCGACAACTATCATTAGTGTGTTATCTAGAATCCCTACAAGGGGAGAAATTGTGAAGTAGGGAAAACATTATTTAATGGAACTTCTAGAAATGTTCCATGTCAAACCAGAGCCTCTACCCACTTTCCAAATTTACAAGGGAAATAATAAGGGGGTTGATAGAGGAAGCCTTCCAGAACCCTGGTAGTAAATTGTCCTTTGCTTAATGAAGTACTTTCCCTATGAAGGCCATTTTGCTACAATTTTGGGACAAACTCTTCAGCTTTTAATTTATATTCATCAAGGTGAAGCTAAGCCAGAGGTAAGAGTAAATCAACCTGCATTCTTGTTTTCCCAAATAAGTGATATGGCAATGAAATGTAAAGAAAAGGAAAGTAGGATTACGCATCATGGGTTAATGCGTCTAATTATAAAAAACCATTTTATGAAAAAAACAAACTATCAAGAGATATGGAGGTGGTTCTTGATGTATTTTGAGGGTGAGGGTTTTGAGAAATACAAAATCTCTATAACGAGAACTTTCAAGGTAGAGAAGAAACAAAGCTCAAATAAAGTTAGAGCTAAACCTATAGGGAGGCCTTAGAAATGTAAATCCAAGGAACCAAATACTTCAAGAAAAAGAAAAGAAGAAGAAATGGAAACCTTAGAAAAATCATCACCTGAAGGAGAAAGTAGCAAAAAATAGAAAGGGTATTTAAAAGAAGAAAAAATGAAAAACATGAAAAACCTGAGGAGAAAGAGAAATTAAAGAGAGGAAGAAAGAAGAAATCTCAAAAATCTCCTCTTGTAGTTCAAATTGAAGAATCAAATACAGAGGAACCTAAAAAAGGGGATAAAGATTCTCAATCTCTAGTAACCCCTATAAATGAAGCTTTTATGCCAAACCCTACTGTTGCTCTAGAATCTTCTATTGAAAAGAAAGTTTCATTGCCTTTATCCCTGGTGTTTGAAGAAAATATTATTTTACCAAAATACCAATTCTTTGAGGAAGCCAAAATCCATGATGTTACCACTGGTTCTGCAACTCAACTTGGGGAACAAAGAGAGGAAATATTTATCCATAGGGATGGAAAAAAACCCTTGCAACAACACGAAGAGCCTGATGATATTTTGAATTAGAGGAAAGAAGAAGAGAAACAAGTTCAATTTGCACTTACATTGTCCAGATTGGAAAGAGAAATACAAGAATATAAGGGTCAAAATATGCTACTAGAAATGAAACTGAAACAAAAAGATGAAGAAATTTCAAAAAATGAAACAAAGGTAGAAAAATTGAAGTCATAGCTAGAATAGGAAGCAAACCAATTATTCTCACAATTGGAAAGTGTGAAAGAAACTTTAGAGAAATTGAATGAATATTGTGCATGAAAAGATAATAAATTTTAAAGGTTGAAGGAAGAAATTGATAGAAGGAAATGGGTAACTTCTAAAAGGGAAGAACCAGACTAGACAAAATTTTGTTTACTTCCACCAAAAGAAAAACCACAAGAGAAGTCAACAAGTCCAAGGTATCTTTCCCTCACTACCATGAAATAAAAACAACTCAATTACCAACTTCAAAATGAGATTAAAGAAGTTACCAAAGAAAAATATGAAGCAAAAAAGAGGGTGTATGAGGCAAATGATATAGATTTTTCACTGGTAGCCACCAAGAAACCTTTAGGAATGTATTGTTTATTTCTTAGCAAAATGTTTTTAAAGTGGAAATTAAATCACCGTGTGATATAAAGGCCTATTGATTTTAGAACTTGTAGACATGTAAAATATAAAATTCAATCCAACACACTTGATCTTGATTACTAATGCCATTTCTTCCTGAATCACACTCTCAACTTATCATCAACTTTCATCTCTTAATTAGATAAATCATTATTTATTTAATTAGGTCTTTTTCCTCTATTGATTAAATTAATAAAGTTAATTTAATTAACCCTAAATCCCTCTTTAATTAAATAATCCATCTTATTTGATTAAATCCCTAATGTTTTCTCATTAAACTGAATAAATTAAACCTTATTTGATTTCATCTAACACTACCCCCTTTAGTTAAATAAATCAAAGAATTTATTTAATTAAACCTTTCCTCTCAATTCTAATTTAAATCAACTCATAAATTTGAGTCAAAGTTGTCAAATCACCTAATCTATCATTAAATTGATCAAATCTTGATTATTTTTTTCTAATCACTAAAATCCTCTAGAGAATGCAACTTGCACAATAAATCGATTACTTTGATTTATTTAATTGCCTATTTTATCTCAACATGGAATAAGGGAGGAATATTCCTTCAAATTTGAATTCAAATCCAAGTGGTTTTGTCCTTCCAACAAGGAATTCACTCCTCTTACATGTCCTTGTACATTGAGCCAAGTGGAATTTATTTCATTCATTTTTCCATCTCACATGTCCTTTCCTCAATTTAAAATTCCACTTAATTGCATTTATTGGCACTTTGGCCAAAATATGCACAGCCTTCAACCATTCACATCTTGACAAGTGGCACTTGGCCATTGGATGTTGAATGATCCCACATTTCTCAATTTCACTCTTTCTTCCATTTTGGAAATATTTAAATGAGAGGCTCTTCCTCTCATTCATCATCCACAATCTAGAGCAAAGTTACTCTCTTCAAATTGAGAGCTAATTTTATCCACTTCGCATCAAGTTTTTATCATTTTCATCATTTCATAGCTAGGTTATGCCAAAATTCCATCAAGGAGCTTCAATCATCATCAAATCATCAAAGATCTTACAAAGGAGTTGGGAAAGGGATAATTTTGACACACCAATTGGCACCAAATCCCCCATGGGATCAAGATTTTGCATGCTTAATTAGGATTTCACTTATATTTCCATGTTTTGTTCTTCATTTTCCTATTTTGAGCATTCTAAAGGGATTTCATGGGGAATCCTTATTTTATCTTGCATATGAGCCTAACAACATATTTGTTTCTTGTGTTTGTGCAGGTATAGGATTGGGGTTCACATTTTGGCATTAGAAGGAGGGCCGATTTGGAGAAATTCATCACGTTTTTCCAAAATTATGTGGTTTTTTATGTTTTTTTGTGCTTACAAGAAATTGCACTACATACAATCACACGGTACCATATTGCACCATTTTCAGATAGGCAACACTATATTACACCACTCAAACCTCAAAATCCACCACACTTGCTTTTCCACCCAAAAAATTCAAATTGACAAACTGTGTCAAAGATTTTTTAACTCCAAACTACACCGCATGTTGAGATAGTGTCGCATTTGCACTCTCTGTCTACTGCAAAACACCACACTCAGTCAAGATTTGGCACTATATTTTATCACTGGATTTCTAAACTACATTGCATTTGTTGATTGCATTGTTGGGTGACAATGAAAAAATTCAAATTTAATTCTTTTCAACATGTGCTTTTGTTTTTGTAGCTTTTTGAACTTCTAACCTATTTGTTGTCTCTATATCTTCTAGTTTTAATCATTTCGTAGGTTAGGGCAACGAAGAAATTAAAATGGAAGGCTCCATTATGACATCATTCTCATCCTATACTAAGTTTTCTTTAACAATATAGTGTTGTTTAACACTTTTAGAAGATTTTCAATCTCTTTTTAAGAAATTTGTTATCTTTCATACTTTAGGGAACAATAAATTTTCTTTCAAAGTTTGCAAGAAAAAGGCTTAAAAAGAACCTTAGAAAAAATTTACTAGATTTGGTTTGAGGTTTAACAATTGAATAAGAAAAATTCCACATTTGATCTCGTGTTTTAAAAAGAATTCAATTTTGCTTTGTGGACTTAAAATGAATAAGTGTTGTTTAGTTTTGTAATTATTTATTCAAAAGAATATCATCAAAATAATGTATGCGCTTCTCTCATGCCTCACAATGATCTTGAGAATCAAAATCTCTTTTGGTGATCTTAAGTTGAGTAAAGTAATTGCCTCCACATTTCATTTTGGGATTAAAATTGAACCAATCATGCGAGTGTGAGCATGGTATATTGTGAGTGTTCTCCCTTTTTTTTTCAATGAAGGTTGATTGAACTATGGGATATGCTTCCTTTCTTTTGTTTATCTTAGCAGGCCTATCTTGTGGGAAAAATTAATCACCCAAGGAAATGACCCAACAAGGAACATGCTAAAGCCAAGTGACTTTGACCTGGGATATAAGTGAGAATATTGGAGCAAAGGCCAATATCACAAGGATTATTCTGATGAGAAGGGAAGCAATGGTCTCTCGTCATACTGGATAGTCCCCCATAAATGGAATTCCCTCATTAAAACCCCTTGTCTAGCAAAGGCCAAAATCCTATCCATTTCTTGGTACAAAAAGGTGATGTCATTTAAAGCTGCCCCATATATACATGTGGTTATGTTGTAGAGCTGAAAATTATTCCATGGGAGATTCATGGGTATTGATGCTTGATTGGCCCAAGAAGCAAGTGCACTATAAGGGGGAGCTAGTGTGGTCAAGCATCCAATCATCCACATTGAATATGCATAGTTAGATTTGTGCAAGTGGTAACTAAACAAATATTATCATTTCAACCTAAGGATTGTACATATTATTGAAATCAAAACACTTTGCTTGGATCTAAAATATTGAGAAACGAACATTCAAAAAAGCTTCAAAATTTTAAACCCTTCGGAGGAAACAAATACCATTGAAAAATCCATGTGCTCTTGCTTACCGTAGGGAGTTTTTCCTTAGAGGTTTCTAAGTACTTGGGTTTAATTGTCATTTGTTTTCACTAAAGTGAACCTAGGAAATTGTGCTCTTGAAACCTTGATTTTCACATAACGCATCTTGTGGAATTAAAAGGAATTGAGACAGAAATTTAGTTTGAAATCATAATAAAAATAGTGCTTTTGATAAAAGGAACTCATTAAACAAAGATTAGGAAAATTGGACCTCACACATGTGTTCTCTCAAATGATTTCCCATAAAATCAAAAATCCAAAAACCAAGGTTCAAGAAGATTAGTCCAAAAGCTCATGTGGAGCATCTTGAAATGCTTCTTGAAGTTAGAGAAAGGTTGGTATATAATTTCTACAAGAATGCTTCAAAGAACAACCCAAGCTTGTATGAGTTCTATTGTCAACAAAATCCAACTCCTTTTCAAAGGTTTTCTTTTCTCACATAGGAAGTATGGCATGTTCTTCAATATCGTGGTCTTGTAAGAAAGAGTCTTGTCAAGGTCAAGTCTAGGATCAAAATCATCACTCTCATTCATCCCTCCATCACCAAAATAAAATCTCGTCTCGTCAACAAACTCTTGAGAAGTTTGAAACATCATTCATGCTAAACTATTAGGGAAAATCAACATCACCTTGTTTGACTTAATACACCTAGTCAGATCATGAATCCTCTTGGATGAATTTACCTCTAGGATAACACAACTTCCTAATGTCTACAAGTTCATTATCACTTTGATTTGGCTTAACACACTTACTCAATTCATTATCTTATGTGAGTTTACTCTAGGATAACACAACTTCCTAGGGTTTACAAGTTCAACATCATCTTGTTTGGCTTGACACACCTAGTCAAACCATCAAAATCAAATAATTTCAAGCCCTAAAAGGTTTAGCATCCTCCCCCTCTAGGGTTCTTTAAGAGTTTCACTCATCTACATCATCCATCCTCCATTTATCTCATCATCACTTTTTGATCCTTGGACCCTCCTAGTTCTTCTCCTTTTTGTGCCTAAGATTAAGATCAAATGATCTCTATTTTATGGTTCAAACAAGATAAAGTGACCTAAGTCAAGCGACCTCTGAAGTAAACCTTGTGGGATCAAGAAATCCTCCAAACAACTCCTCTATGTCATCATAAAATCCTCAAGAAGAAGGCTATGTAGAGGAAATCATCGATGATGAGTTGGGAATGATGCAAAAGGAAATAACTAAAATGATTCAAACCCTAGAGAATCATAAAATCATCAATGCCATGTTAAAACTTAATCCCTCTCTATATATACATGTGTTAATGGAAGGAGGGGCCAAACTCCATTTTGACTTTGATGTAAGTACCAATATGGAAAGGCCTCTTGCAAGAATACCCCCAATGTCACTTCTAAACATCACTTAGGAGATTCCCCAAACCATATCAACAATCACATTAACCCCACCAGTTGTTAACAAGGGAAGCGCCATGTTTCAGGAGTTACAAAAGCACCACCTTGTAAACAAGAGAGAGGTAAGTATCAACACCACACTAGATTACTCTATCCCAATGAATTCATTACACCCATATGTTCCACTTACCCCCCATAATCACATAGAATCATCCTCATTCCATGCAACACCAACCTATCTATTGAACATACAAAATTCTCTTCCCATGATTTCTCAAGGAGAAGGTGGTTTGTTCAGAATAGGGGGAATCATTGACCCATTCCTACCATTAATTTTCCAAGGGAATACACCACTATTCTCTCCATTAACTCTAACATCCATATCACCTTTTTAGTTGGGCCTTCCTGCCCTATTCGCCACTAATTTACCCAATCAAGGAAATCTAAGAATCACATCAAAACCTCTCCTTTTGCTAGCACTATCACAACAATAGATGAAAACCATTCAAGCCACCATGATCAATACATCCACCAATACCTAAATCTCTCAAAGTATGGTTTCTCAAGGACCAAGCACCTCAGTCACACCACCCACAACCCAAGTCCCAACCACCACCATGACCCCTCCACCCACCACAATGGTCAGCACCATTCCCAATCCACCACCAATCCCACCAAAAGATAAAATGATGAATTCATTCATCACCATGATTCAGACAATCCAAAAGGCCACCCTCCAAAGTGTACTTCAACAAAACCAACAAGCTACATAGTAGGATGCTTAGCAAGTGCAAGCATAACTAGCTGCCCAACAAGTTGCACAAGCCCAACAAGCCAGAAAAGCTGCACAAGTAGCCCAAAGAGCATAAGCTCAAGCTAAATCCCAACACCAAGTTCAATAGGTGCAAGAACAATACCATGCACAAATACAAGAAATTCATCAATAGGCATACTAATAAGCCCTACAAGATTTTTAGGCACAACAACAAGCTAAAAAACAAGTTTTGTTGGCACAACAACTAGACCAACCAAAAGCTTTGTTGGAATTGTAATGCCCTGCCACACAACCCTAGAGGAAGTTGCATTTAACTACTTAAATAGAATATATATATTTTTTTAAAGGATAAATAATAAGTAAGTTAATTAACTAATGCCAACAACCTCTAAGGTTATGAGACAGAGGCTATATAGAACCTCAACAAAAACATGAATATAAACTATGACAATTATTTAATCAATAAATTAATGCATACATTCCAGATAAGATGAAATAACAACAAGCATAAGATAAGACTTTCGATCTCATTAATCCATTCATTAAACCATAAGGTTACAAACACTCATTCCTCAAATGAGGCAAGTCCAATAAAATAGGGTTACAAATACAAATTCCACCTCGATAACAAGAGGGGTAATGATCACAAGAATAATGGAAAGGATAAGAAGAAAGAACTGCAACTGAAACAACCACAAGCTCTTCAACTAGAAGTCTCATCCACACGAACAAGGAGAAAAACCAACGGAGTAAGGTGCACATTCCACCCAACCAAGTGGAACCCAAAGGTCCAAGCCCCATGCTAGGAGATAGTAACCAGAATTTCTAACTAAGGATGGCTACCTCTAGACATAGGCTAATATAACCATACTGAAATAAATACAATAACAACACTTAATCACAAGGTTACAATGCTTCCAAAAAATACATAATCAATTGCATCATTGATGCGAATATACTGTCGACCTAGGAGAAGTGTCATCACATCATTACATAGGTTATCCTGGTGAGCCTTCCTAGGTTCCGGCTCCCATCTCGGGTTATCTTGGTAACCTCTAATGACTTCCAGCTCCTCATGTAAACCAATGCGGAATTAGTTATCTTTCGTGGTGACAAGATAATGATCTTGTCATTCCAAGCCTTCCCATCTCAACCCGAGTATCTACAAGCCCTTGTGATCATGAGCGAGGCATAATTATCTTATTAAATGTTTGATACTATGTGATACTCTAATCATTTAATTTAGTTATCACTAGATTAACTAACTTACAATGAGTTATTCTAGCACCACTTTGTGTGTCAGCCCTCGTTACAAGCCACTCCTCTAAGATGACATATGGAACAACTCCATGACCCAAGGGTACACAAGTGTGATGTAAGGTACAACATACCTACCCATGACATACAATCATTACACTCTCGTTCGTGATAAGCGGGGAACAAACTGGTTTAACACACTACCCAAGGCCATCTATGGTTGACTACACAGTACGACAACCCACAGACTGAAATCCCAACTGGAAGACTTGTTAAATATTAAAACCCACACTTCCCAAATGATAATGCATGTAGATCAATAGCAGGACAATAATTAGATCTACTTTGGGTTCACTAAACACATATCCTCACTAGCATTCAATAAACAGTGCGTTAAAAAAATAGAATTAATTACACCATTTAAAAATCATTTCATTCCCATGCAGCATTTAAATACATAAAACATTACCCATGATCCCATAATTTAATTAAAAACAAGATACTATTTTAAATAAAATATTCATCCCTTAATCAATTAAACTCGTTAAAAAAAAACAATATTTCCCATTTAAATAATGTAATAATAAAAAACATAATCCTTTTTAAAACATTAATATTAACATCAATATTACCACTATTGGTTAAAATTTCCCAATATCATAAAAGAATAATAAAATCATTCCTTCATAAGCATTTCAATATTATAAATCATGCCATTACAATATTAAATGCTTTTTTTTATATTATAATAATTCTTAATATTTAATATAATAATAAATTATAATATTAAAATAATTTAAAATATTATTATTATATATATATATTTTTTTTAATTTTATTTTTATTTTTCTAAAAGGGCCCACATCCTGCCTCGATCTGTGTGCATGGTTAGGGTTGGGGCTGTAGGTCTTGTTTTTCCTGCCGATTGTGTTTAAATAGTCGGTGCTGCTGGCAAAGGTCGGGTGGATTTTGTGGCGGCCGCAGGAGGCGGCACCACCAGCGAGCTGGGCGCAGCAGGGAAGACCCTACGCAAGGTGCAAGGGAAGGGGAGAGCGGCACAGATGGCAGTGGAACCGCCCTGGTTATCCCGCGGGCGATGCCGACAGCCTCACCACCATTGTGGTGGCCGCTACCTACGCAACTTGCGTGGGCCACAGACGGGGAAGCCACTGGGCGTGCTCCCCCACCACACTTCCCAAGGAAGCAGCGGTGGGGTGAGCCCGAGCCGCCCCTTCAATTTTCATTTTTTTAATTTATTTTTATTATATATTTTTTTTATAAAAATGACAGTCCTCTCTTATATATATATTTTTTGAAGAAAACTAGAGCCTTAAAAAGAAATAAAAAAAATTATAATTCTGGAAAAAAAATTATTTTAAAGAAATTTGGCCAACATAACCTTACAATAAGAAATTATAAAAATAATTCCCAAGCCTACATAGATTTAAATAGCCATACAACCAATTGAAGGCTACAAATAGATTGAAGAACAACATGAACAAAGTAGAATTGAAATAACCATAGCAATTTAATCTTCCTTTAACACTACACCAATGAATCAACAAAAATTTCAATAAAACAAGGTGAGAACCTGATTCTCTTGGAGTATGTTGAAGGTCCTACTGTTGCTTTGAAACCCTCTTGAGCACTTCAGATTCCACAAGCTTTTCCTCCAAACCCACAAAATCAAGCAATCTTCCTCTTCTCTTTTCAATTTTCTCCCAAAAACTCCATTTTTGATATTGTGAAGAAATTTTTAAGATAATGCAAAATTTCTTCCAAAATCCCACAACAACCCTCATAAATTTTTGAAAACAGAATAGCAAAAGTCTTTCTTTTGAATTTTTTTGAATTTTCAAATTGATTTTTAATCCATTTTCTTTATTTTCAATTTCAACTCAAAATTGCATGCATTTTCAAAATGGGTAAACAAAATCATTTCCACATAAATAATTTAACCAATTAATAAATAAATCTACCATAAGATTAAATATTAAATTAATTAAATTAAATTACTCAATAATTAAAACACAATTCCTCCATTATCCTAACTCCCCAAATAGACTGAAACTAGGAAATTAGAACCAAAATAGAACAACTGGAAGGATTGACGACACACTACAACTAGGGTGACGACTCGGCATGGAAATCCTAGCTACTATCTCCCAATCGAATGTCGTTGGACAATGGACATGCTCAAACTTGTGAAACCAGGTGGAGTTGATGTCATGTACCTATCAACCTGCAAACATAAAATATATCCACATGCAATAATATATCATAAATAAGGCACACCGTGAAGAGGAAATCACGAGATCACAGGGCACTCGCAAGCGAGTGATGTGATATTGTCCTCTTCACCAATACAATAGTTCTAACTGACGCATCTAACATAGCAACATAATCAAAAGCATGAAACATCATAAATTAAATATCCACATATGTTAATTTCAAACATGCCATAATAATCACATCAAAATATAGTATCATCACATCAAAATACATCACGATAAAATAGTGATCCACTGAAATCAAGTACATAGTCCAAGTACAATGCAAAACTAAAGCATAAAGAGGAAACAACATAGTTAACACAATAGATCAAAATGGAGGGGTATTACAAGCGCAATATTAGCTAGACCAGCAAAAAGCTTCATGGGAACAATAGTAGCCAGACCAATAACAAATTTTGTTGGAACAACAACGACAAGATCAATAACAAGAGTTGTTGGAATAAATGCAAGAATATCAGTAGGCCTTAAATGCATAATAGAGCTTGCAAAAAACTCCCACCAATACACCTCTCATAAATCAAATGCCACAAACACCTCAAAAAACCTTCATCCCACCTCTTGATCTGCAGAATGATGTTGCAACATAAATCAAACTTCTCTCATAGCAAGTGTTGGACCTCTAGTTAGGAAAAAAAACCAGAACACCATGCAACTTGTGCCCCTATCCGTTTGATAGAAGTATTACAATGGTACCGTTCCTAAAGGGGTTTGAGATCGTCAAATTTGATAAATATAATGGGATGAGAAACCTTGAAAAATCATGTAAGGGAGTTTCAAGTGCATTGCATTGAAGTTTCATATGATGACACATATCTAATGTGACTTTTCCCTCAGTGTCTGACTGGTTGTACCATGGAATGGTTCTCTCACCTACCCACAGGCATCAAAAAATTCTAGGAAATTATGGAATCATTCCTTAAAAACTACACATTTAACATGGGTGTAGATGTTAGTTTGGAAGAACTATCAACACTCAAACAAAGAAAAGGAGAGATATTCTCATCCTTCTTGCAAAGATGGTGATTGAAGGCCAACCAGAGCAAGTGGACCATGCGAGAAGAGAGACAAGTTTGCACAATCATAGCCAATCTAGATGAAAACTTGGCGTTCTACCTAAAAATGCAATGCATCACAACATATGATCAATTGATCCTAGAGGCACTCAATATAAAAATAGCCCTTACTACGCGAGGGGGTGCATCAAAATTTCCTATGCAATAGGTGAAACTCCCATCCACCAATTATAATGATAAACCTCGCACATGGTTGAGGAACAAAAATTTCCCAAAAGATAGAGTGATCGATGCTAAGGTGGTCATCAGTGCCCCCAAGCAGAACATCCAAAGCCATCATCAACCACAAAATCACAATCACAATAATGGGTAAACTAATATGGTGGCACAACAACAACCACTTCCTAACAAAAAAATCAATAACTTGAACAATCAATGAGGACCATCTCCCCGAAACAAGTATCCTCCCAAGCTTAAGTTCATAGCCCTTGGAGAATCAATTGAATCCATAATGAAGAAGCTGGTTAAGGAAAACCTTATCAAAATTTCCAACTCTAAGCAATATGTGGAACCCATGAAAAAACCACCATGGTACAATGAAAATGTCCTTTGTTATTTTCAAAAAATCAAAGGGCACACAACCGCAAATTGCATGAGGTTGAAAAACATCATCTAGGACCTTATTGAGGACAAGATCATAAATGTCAAACAACCTACTAGAAATCAAAACCTAAAAATATTCATGAATCTGATGCCTAATCATAATCAGGGAAATAATCAAGGAAATAACCAAGGGAACAATAAAGGAAAGCAAAAGTATGCTAGTGCAAACCTTGTATACAAAGACATTGTCATGTGCATAGATGAAATGGTCACTGTCATTAGTGGCAAAGGAGCCAATGCTAATTATGGATTCACCACACATGGTGGCAAGGTTACTATTGTAAGTCCATCATAGCCATCTAAGACCCCCATTTCAAATCCAAAATTCATTCCCTATGATTATAGCGTCACTGACTAGCTAAAAAGAACCCCTGCTCAAATCTTCATCATGGATTTATTGAAAATTTCTATCACCCATAGGAAAATCCTCAATGAAGCATTACCTGCATCCACTATCTTCGCTACCCTTGATATAGAAAAATTTTAAGCTATGGTTGGTAACATTTTTACAACAAATATCCTCACCTTCTCTGATCAAGACTTCCTTGCCCAACCATCCAATAATCGTGCACTTCACCTTCAAGTGTTGGTTCACAAGGAAAAAGTCAAAAGGGTCCTAGTGGATGCTGGCATGGGCCTCAATATTTGTTCACTTAAACTCACAAAAAACTTGGGAATCTCAAAAGAGTCCATCAACAAAAACAAAGGCATCACCATCAGAGCATATGATGACCAAGAAAGAGTGTCTCAAGGCACTATTAGGATCCCAATCCAAGTGGGGCCAACTACCATGGAAACCGGATGTCAGGTCCTTGGCCTTGAATTTCCCTACAACATCCTCCTAGGAGGCCCATGGATCCATGGAATGAAGGCAGTTACCTCAACATTCCACCAATGTGTCAAATTTTTATACCAGAATGAGGAGGTCACAATACATGGTGATCTAGAGCCATTTTCCTATTGCAAAAGTTTGGAAGCCAAGTTTTACAAAATTCCCCAAGTACCAAAAAATGATGAAGGCCCATCTACTCCCTATATAGATCCATCTAACCTTGCCTCCACTTCTATGACAAAGACACCCTCCATCCCTGATATATCCAACATCAATCTCATGATCTAGGACAATGGGTGTGGAGATTGCAGAATGAAGGAAAATGAGTTTGTTGTAGGAGAGTTACCACAATCTCCTAGATCGCATGGGAAACCTCAACCAATTGAAACACCTATCCACACTTTTAGGGAATATCCTTCTAGATTCCATCGTTGGGGCGATCTAAGTCAGGAAAACATGGATGAGGGAGACATTCCAAGTACGTTATACCATGAAAAAAGACCCACACCCACTCTACCCATGGATGAGGCTAGCAGAGGATTACAAATAATGTTTGGTATGGGCTACAATATAAATGAAAGCCTTGGAAGGTACAACAATGGACAACTGGAGCCCATCATTGTAGAAAGATGAATGAGAAACTTTGGCCTCAGATGTACCCCTCTGAGTATAATTGTACGTGGTAGAGGTACCCCTAGTAGAGTAGTCAGGTCCCTTCCTCAGTTATTGACAACCACCCTTCAACTACCCATATCCATAGGTCTGCCCCTAGATAATTTCACTTTTGACATAACTAATGTACATAGTAGTAGTGATGATGAGGATACCATAACTGGTCTACCCACACTTTTTGAAGATTCCTCCTTACTGATGATTAGTTCTCCACCCGTTGAGTCAGATCGCTAAACTTACAAAATAAACCTAGTTTACCCACAACTCATGACTATGACCAACGAGGACCACTGGTTTTAGACACATTCAAAAATGATGAGGCACTCTCAGAATTCATGGAACTAAGGGATATAGTTCCATGAGAAGATCACAAGACTAGGTTTGACATCACACTAGACACCTAGGCCTATTATGGGGAGACAATTGAGTCCTTCAGTCACAAAAGAAAATGAATGACATTAAGCTCAAGGTCATCGAGTGGAAACCACACTATCGAACTCTCTAACCAAAGAATAGAAAAAATAAAGGAAGCATCCAATGGTGAAAACCTCTCTGAGGTGTCAGAGGATGAAGGATTCAATCTCCCCCCTACTAGACTTCATCAGGAGAAATCGTCAGTCTTGGTAGAATAGTGCAATCTTGTCAATCTAGGAATGAAAGCAACACCACAGATCACCTTCTATGCCGAATCCCTTCTAACAGAAGAACAAGAATTATTGGATTCATTTCTAAAATAAAGAAAGGTTAACTTTCAATGGACCTATGTTGATATGCTAGGTCTTGATATAAAAGTCATGGTTCATCACTTGGTTGTTTACCCTGGAGCAAAGCCAGTAAGACAAAAATTAAGAAACATTCACCCTTAAATAGATTTCCTAGTCAAGGTGGAATTACATAAACTCTTGAGTGTCAACTTTATACACCCAATTGATTATCTAGAATGGGTATCCAATCTTGTTTTAGTTTCAAAGCCAAATGGGGGCACCTGTATCTACACTAAATTTAGAGACCTCAACAAAGCATGTCCCAAGGATGATTTTCCACTGCCTAACATTGATATGATAGTTGACATGACGACCAAAAATGAGATGCTATCACTGATGGATGGCTTCTTGGGGTACAACCAAATAATGATCACAAAGGAAGACCAACATAAGACAACATTTACATGTCCATAGGGCACCTCTTACTAGAACATGATACCATTTGGGCTAAAGAATGCGGGGGCGACATATCAAAGGGCCATGACACTAATCTTTCATGACATGATACACAAAATTGTCGAAGATTATGTGGATAATATGTTGGGTAAATCAAAGTAAAGATAGGATCACATAGCATCTCTAAGTGCCATTTTTGATAGATTGGAGAAGTACAAGATTAGACTCAACCCCAAGAAATGTGTCTTAGGGGTGCAATCAGGTAAACTTCTAGCATATATAATATCAATGAGAGGAATATAAGTGGATCCTACCAAGGTCAAATCAATCCTTGACATGGAAGTTCCCAGGATAGTAAAATAGCTCAGAGGCCTACAAGGTAGACTCCAATTCATCCAAAGATTCATAGTGCAACTAGTAGATAAATAAATTGCATATTCACATCTACTCCATAATGGAGTAGCATATAAGTGGGATGACAAGTGTGATTAATAATTTAGTAAAATAAAATAATATCTACTTACACCACCAATTTTAATGCCAGCTATCCCAGGAAAACCACTAATTCTATATATTTCAACAACCATGGTAGCTCTCGGTGCTCTGTTAGCTCAACATGATGATAATGGAATAGATAGAGCGATATACTAAATCAAAAGGACAATGTTAGGGCATGAGATCAACTACATACCAATAGAAAAATCTTGCCTGAAAATTGTGTTTGCAGCCCAAAAGTTCAAACACTACATGTTGGCTCATCAGATCAAGTTGATTGCAAAGATAGATCCACTAAAATACCTACTCTCTAAGGCCACTCTTATAGGACAGACATAAAAATGGGTTATGATATTGAAAAAACATGATATTGAATATTTAGAGTGCAAGGCTATCAAGGGGCAAGCGATTGTAGACCAACTAGCAGAGGCTCCAATCTATTTAGAAAATCCACTCATATCAAAATTTCTAGATGAATCCATCTTTATTCTCAGCATAGCTGATCACTAGAAACTCTACTTCAATGGCTCATACACACAACATGGATCAGGATTCGGTGCTTTCTTCATCATCCCACAAGGGGATTGTATACCTAGATCCTACAAATTTGTATTCACCTACACTAACAACATTACAAAGTATGAGGCTTTAACCATAGGTTGAAGATTACAACACAATGGTAGATCATGGTACTAAAGGTTTATGGGGATTCATAGCTTATTATTAACCAAGTCAATGGAAAGTACCAAACTAAGGATGATAAACTGAAACCATACAAAAAGGTAGTAGAGAACCTCAAAGAATCATTCATTGATATCACCTTTGAGTAGATACTGAGGGCTAACAATAGTGCAACTGATGCCATGGAAACAATTGGATCCTTACTAGATATCCCATGCAATGTCTCAAAACATGAGTTCTTGGTAGAGAAGCTTCTCGTACCCACATTCAAGGTACCAAAGTTTGAATTTGTGTGCAAACTCATTGGTCTCGATGATCCCTAGTATCATGACATCTATACCTACCTAAGAATAGGAGTCCTCCCAGTTGACATAAAATCAAACCTCAAACAAGCCTTTATCAAAAAGCCCTTACATTTTATCATCCTAGGAGAAACCCTTTATCATGGGAGCATCAAGGGAAACCTTTTGCATTGTTTAAATCGTGAGGAGGCCCTGACTACTTTAACTACGGTACATAATGGCACTTGTAGTTCACACTCGAGCAGTATGACCTTGGCTTAGAAGTTGTTGAGAACTGTATACTATTTGCCAAAAATGGAAAGAGAGGCACACAAATTTTTTAGAATGTGTTTACATTGCCAGCAGCATGGAAACTCTATTCATGCACCAACTTAAGAGCTTCATCCTATTGTTACACCTTGGCCCTTTTTGCAATGGGGGCTAGATCTCATAGGAAAAATCACACCCACCTCATCCAACGGCCACAAATTCATCATCACCACCATGGAGTACTTCAAAAAGTGGGTTGAAGTAGTTCCCATGACCTACATAATGGGAAAGAAGATATCCAAGTTCATCCTGAACTATCTCATTTTTCGATAAGGTGTCCCCCAATTCATTATCTTTGATAATGGGACACCTTTCAAAAACTAGGATGTCTATGATTTATGCTACAAATTCAAAATCCAACATCATTTTCCCACTTTGTACTATCCTTAAGGCAATGGCCAAGCAGAAGCTACCAACAAAACCATCTTGAAAATCCTTAAAAAGATAGTCAACGAATTTGGTCATGACTAGCATATGCAGGTAAATCTCGCCTTATGGGCCTACCGTATGAGCATCCACATGCCAATAGGTGTCACCCCATTCTCCTTGGTCTATGGATTAGAAGCTATCCTACCCATTGAGATCAAGCTCCCATCCCTAAGAATATCATTGCAAAACCTCATCACAGATGAAGAATGCAGGGTCTCATGACTGAATGAGATGGAGTTATTAGATGAATAGTGGATGGATTCCCTCAACCATCTACAAGTTTATCAAAATCACCTGAAATGTAGCTACAACAAAAAGATCAAGAGGTAAACCTTCCAAGTTGGTGAACTTGTGTTGAAACAGAACCAAAAGAACGTGCCCAATTCAAAAAGAAAAAGGAAAATTTGAACCCAACTGGCTGGTACCTTTCATCATCACAACAAGCTATAAATCAGGGGTGTGTCATCAACACAAAAAGGTGAGCTTCTGTAGAAGCCCCTGAATCGCTCCCATCTCAAAAATAATTATGCCTAAAAACTTGCAAGGTATAGAACTGAAAAATATAAACAAAAAATCAAAACAAATTCCTGAAAAATGGTCATCCTGATAAAAACCTAGAAAACAGGCATCTTGGTGACAACATAAAACATACAAAAATAAAAAAAATTTAGAAAAAGGATTGAAAATAGTATGGAAAAAAATCGTCCTCTAGTGAAAACAACTTCGGTGGCGCTTTGGACAAGTACCTTGGTGAAAACCTAGCAAATAGGCACCAAGCATAAATAAAGCACTCTCTACCCACCAGGATCATCACAACCTATTTCATGCACTCACTTATCCATCACATTCCATTTATCTTTCCACCATCCATTCGCATTCCATACCATAGTCTAATCTTGTGCTTATATCATGTTCCACCATAGTACTACTTAGCATATTCCTAAGGTCAGTTTGTACTACCTTTATAGAAGTAGTCTACCACATCACACTGGGGGGAATATTCCTATACTTGCATTGGATTGGATTCATGTATATTCTAGGGATCTTCCTTAAAATCATCAAAAATCCAAAACATCGAAAAAATATCAAAAGTCTTCAAAAAAATAATCATTGAGTCCTATTAGTTTGTTGCCTTGTCTGAACTACATCATCTTTGAGCTTGAATGTAGGCAAGGCTAGTATTTGATCATCTCTCGAGACACTTTAGGTTAGTCCTTGAGGCATTCGTTGCAATAATTTAGCAATTTGTTTGCCCATCTATCTCATAATTGAGTCAAGTTTGTCATTAATTGAGCTGCATGGTCTCTACGTGTATAACATAGGAAAGGTTAATCTATGGATCAGATCCTGAGACCCCTAGGATAGGTCCTTAATTTATTCTATTTGTCGTAGATCTTGAAAATCCAAAAAATCAAAAAATCTAAAAATAAAAATAGCCTCAAAATATTTCAAAATCATCAAAAACATCAAAATATTTGAAAAACCCAAAATGGTGCATTTGTCTCATCTCACTTTCACCCCCAAATAATCATCATTCCTAATAAGTCAATCGTCACTTTCATCATCTGGTGAGTCAATCGAAAGAAATTTTAGCAAGTTCAAAAGTGAACACCTAATCATCAAAAGTTTCAAAGTCTAGGTCAGTAAGCAAGCAATTTGATCAACTCAGAGTATCAATAGATTATCATCAAAATAAATCTCATCAAAACCCTGATCACAATATTTCCTAGGATGTATCCTTCCCATGACAAACATAAGCATTAGGTATCTCACCTTAGTTTAGTCTTGGCTAATGATATGAATAAAATTTGCTTGTTTGTTTGATTTATCTTGGTCTTTTGGACTTATCTTATTTTGTGCTCATTCCAAGGACCTCTCAATGATCACTAAACAAAAAAAGTTTAGAGAGAAAGGAATGGGGCAATGATCATTATCTTTTTATCTATTGTAATTGTGGGATACTCTTGTAAGATAACTTAGTCTTGTGTACCTTATTTGGTTTGTGGAGAGGATGTTTTAGATATCTTGTTGACCACATAGGAAGCCTTACTTTTCTATGTTTGGCCTGAGATGTTTGGAATGTTTAAACTACATCCTGAATAAGGTTCCATATGCTAAGTGTGAACTAGAATACTCCTCTCTGATTTTCAATTCAAAGTCCATCACACTGGGTACAACACCATCCTAGTTCTTTATACCTTGATGCATCATACCTATGTGTGTTATCAAACACAATGTAATTAGCCCTTTGAAAATCTTGACTCTTAGTAAGCAAATCACCATCATTCTAATTACTTGTGGGATCTCTTTTTCTTCTATCTTCTTTACATACTAACATGGTATCATGACAGTTAATCAGAACATCGCCAATGCATACACCTTGCATCCACTAAATCATCAGCATAAGTGCATATCATATCATATATATTATACCACATTATTATCATATTAAGTTATGAGGAATAAAATAGATTTTTTATTCTAAGCATCTTAATAGTTCACTGAATTAAATTCATTTCACATCATAAATTACATAAATCATTACGAGCATAGTAGAAATCATTAGCATCCATTATCATTGCATCCTTAGTCACATATCATTTATCATTTGCATATCGATACATAATCATTAGCATACATTTCATCCATGAGACCATCATCAAAAGGCATAGAAAAGTACAAAAAATAAATACATCCATCATATAGAAGCATACATCATATCACATGAGCATGAAATAGAAGCATCTCATAACATATCATAGAAAATTAAAATACATCCATGCATCATAGGACATATCATAAATCAAGTCATCTCATATATATCATTAAAATGTTTGACTATCATGATACAAAATTGGATCAAGTGTACATCAAAATACATGATACAATAGGGGTGATAATCAAAGCCCATGAATCAAAAATTGAAAATTGCCTCTAATCAAAAGGCTAGCCCTATTGGTTGTGACTCTCACCCTCTAGCTTGTCATCTTGATCCTTCGGCAGCCTCATCCCTCTCTGCTAAGAGAAGTATGAAACCTAACCTATTGCTAGCACTACCTATCTATAATGTTTTCGATAATACTCGGCCTCTCTGACTGCCTCTCTGTAGGCTCATAAATAAACTGACCAACCTTGGGATGATGGATCCATACCCTCTAGCTGCCTTTTCCAACCAACCTATCGATCCCTCTCAGATCAAGCCTGGTCCCTCTCAGTAGTGACTATCAAAACCTGCTACCAAACCTGATCCCTCTCCACAGTCAATATCTGAATCTGACCTTGCAACTGTTGGATCAATGCATCTCTATGATTTGGCTGCCCTAGTGGCCGCTACTGCGGGGTTGCTTTGTCCTCATATTGTATCCCTACTCATGGAGGTTTTGGTTGTGCTTGATCTCTAGGAGGTGTCTTCTAAGGAGGTGTTCCACCTCTTCCTCTATCCCCATCCCCATCTATGTCACCTCTACCTCCCTGTCCTCTGCCCCTATCAGCTGACCTACCTCTAGGCCTCAACCATGGGAGTGTTGCGCTTCAAATTTTCAATCTCAATAGAGGACTAAATTCCTGGGTCAACTCTTGCATCTATTGGCCCCTGATCATATGGCCATGACTTGGCCACTAGCTGTCTGAATGAGGATACCACCTCGTCTATCTAGATGGGCTCACCCCATGTTGTCTCTCTAGTGCTATGGGTGAAGATCGCCACATACTGATCATCTGGCTTGTCTTGAATCTCAACAAACTACCAAGCCACCCTATCTAGAAGGTAGTGCTCTATCATGACATGCTCTTAGCCCCGCATCCATCTATCTTGTTGAGTGAAGAAAAACTTATTTGTATCATCGTACCATAGGCCTATGCCCATCCAAAGCCTCCAAATGAACTCTCTCATCTCACCAAGAACCCATCACCAATGGGTGATCCCACCTATCTATTGTGATTGAAATGGATCTATTCCCCACCATACTACTAGACAATGAGGTCATCAATATCAAGAAAAATTGGTGTGACATCTAGATAGAGCACTAGGATCCACTCCCATGCCTAGATGTGTAGCAAAGCAACTTCAGCCTCGAGGGCGTGAATGTCCAAGTATGCAAACTCATGTAAATCCCTATATAAGGAAGCCAACATCACTCACCCCAAGCAAAGCACTCCCAATGGACAACCATCTACTCCCATGCTAGTCCCTAGCTTGGACTGAAGTATTGACCCCACCAATCTAGTGCCACAAGACCGAAAATGATGGCCGCAATGATCAACTAGTATGTGGGCGCTCTACCCCGGTATTTCACTAGGTCAATCTATCCATTAGAAAGAATGAGCTCATCAAAACCCATCACATCAAAGTAGGCCTCCCTACCAACATTTGGATCATAAATTACTTTGGCTTCATGGATAGGCAATCAAAGGATGCACCAGACATCCTCAAGTGTGATGGTGGCCTCACCAATAGAAAGATGGAAAGAGGTCTCACTGTGCCACCACTCTGCCAAAGATGTCATCATACCCAAGTGCATCTGAATAGGAGGAATGTACACAATGAACCAAAGGCCAAGAATACCAAGTTGCTCTTGAAGGTACACTTGCATACCCTACAATCTATGGAGCATCGAACATCTATGCTCCCTCGAGTGAAGTATATCAAGCTCCTCCAGCAAAAGGGAAGCCATCGCGTCAAGTCTCATAAAAAAAATTGCCTCTCACGTCAGATTTTCACATTTGAAATAGCAAATGTGGCACTGTTTACAAATGTGGCATAGTTTGTAAAGTTCTAAACTACGTTGCATGATGAATTTTGACAAATCATAAGTCCCTAACTGCACAATGTGGCGCTATTTTCACATGCAACCGAGTTTGATCAAAAAATCTAATCTCCTAACTGTGTCGCACGACACTACTCTCATATGCACCACAATTTAGGACCGTGTGGCACCGACCAAGCATTTGCAGCAGTGCTATATAGTGCCGCTCAACATAAAATTAGTTTTGACCCTATTTAATGCACACAAAACAAAAAAATAAAAGTCAAGATGAGGGTACATACCATGGGTCCTACGCTGACTGGTCACTGGTGCACTCATACTCTCTCTGACACATGCCTAGGAAGTTTTCATTGTCCCATCTAGATCAGGACTCAGAGCTCGAAGTGCAAAACATTCTAAAGGCTAAATTTGCAAATGTATTAAAAGTGACCCCTCAAGGTCTATTTAAGCATGTAAATTAGGGTTTTTTGACCTAATTTGATCGTCTGGCTAGGGTTTTTGTCCTCCGATCTTGTTTTTGTCCAACCAAGGGTCATTTTGCATCTTTTTTGGTATTTTATTGTATTTTTTTGGCATATTGGGGCATTTTTGGACCTATCGGGCACCTTGTCCTCATTTTTCAAGAGATCATCCAAAAAATTAAAAAAAATCATATGATCTCTCGAGGGGGGAATATACCAACATAATCCTTCCATTGGGGTAAAGTGGGGCATTTGAAAAGTGCTAAATTTTTTGAACTTTGATCACAATAGTTTATTCTTTGAATCAATACAATGAGTGCATTTCTTCAAAGAGGGGCAAAATGTAGACATGGAAAATATACAATTCAATCCAACACACTTGATCCTGATTACTAACGTCATTTCTTCCTAAATCACACTCTCAGCTTATCATCACCTTTTGTTTCTTAATTAGATAAATCATTATTTATTTAATTAGGTCTTTCTCCTCTATTGATTAAATTAATAAAGTTAATTTAATTGACCCTAAATCCCTCTTTAATTAAATAATTCATCTTATTTGATTAAATCCCTAAAGTCTTCTCATTAAATTGAATAAATTAAACCTTATTTGATTTAATCTAACATTATCCCCTTTAGTTAAATAAATCAAAACATATATTTAATTAAACCTTTCCTCTTAATTCTGATATAAATCAACTCATAAATTTGAGTCAAAATTGTCAAATCACCTAATCTCTCATTAAATTGATCAAATATTGATTAATTTAATCTCAATCACTAAAATCCTCTAGAGAATGCAGCTTTCACAATAAATCAATTACTTTGATTTATTTAATTGCTTATTTTCTCTCAACATGGAATAAGGGAAGATATTTTGTCAAATTTGAATTCAAATCCAAGTGGATTTTTCCTTCCAACAAAGCATTCAATCCTCTTACATGTCCTTGTGCATTGAGCCAAGTGGCATTTATTTCATAACTTTTTCCATCTCACATGTCATTTCCAAAATTTCAAATTCCACCTAATTGCATTTATTGGCACTTTGGCACTTTGGCCAAAATGTGCACAACCTTCAACCATTCACATCTTGACAAGTGGAACTTGGCCATTGGATGTTGAATGATCCCACATTGCTCAATTTCACTCTTTCTTCCATTTTGGAAATCTATAAGTGAGAGGCTCTTCCTCTCATTCATCATCCACAATCTAGAGAAAAGTTACTCTCTTCACATTGAGAGCTAATTTTATCCTCTTCACATCAAGTGTTAATCATTTTCATGATTTCATAACTAGGTTATGCCAAAATTCCATCAAGGAGCTTAAATAATCATCAAATCATCAAAGAGCTTACAAAGGAGCTGGGAAACGGGTAATTTTGACACACCAATTGGCACCAACTCCCCCATGGGATCAAGAGTTTTCATGCTTAATTAGGATTTCACTTATATTTCCATGTTTTTTTCTTCATTTTCCTAGTTTGAGCATTGTAAAGGGATTTCATGGGGAATCCTTGTTTTATATTGCATATGAACCTAACAATGTGTTTGTTTCTTGTGTTTTTGTAGGTATAGGATTGAGTTTCACAAAACTGACAATTATTTTTTTCAATCTTATTTTAAAATTTGTCCAAGTATTCAAAATGAAATGTGTGAATTTTATCAACATGCTTTCATTGTGGGAGATATAGATGGTTCTCTCCTTAAAATTTATGCTAGATAACTTTAAATATGATCATTTGTCTCTATTATGCAAAATCCAATCAAATGGAGGAAAACAATGGGAGAATACAAAGAGGCATAGAAAAAGTGTGGTCTACCAATGAGAGGAGAGAGACCTGATGCAGTTGGATACATTGAAAAATTCAACTCAGTTGCTAGACTCAATGATGTTGACCCGATTTATGTCTCTAACTTATTAAAATTTTTTGCATGTTTCTAGGATGTAGAAGACATATTAACTCCATTAGCTCATGAAGAATGCATTGAAAGATACAAATCTATTCCTAAATAGCTAAAGAGAAGAGAGCCTATCACCCCTAGCAATATTAGGTGGAGTTTGACAAGAGAGACATTTCATCAATTTCATAAAGAAACAACAAGAGCTCTAGATTGGGATGAGGTTCAAAATTCCTATCACCATCATGCTTTCTTCATACATCAATGAACCAGAGAAGATTCCAGAAGAAATCTTAAAATATTGGTATGAAAATCTTGAATAGAATTATGGCTTTGCCAATAAATACAGGATAATAGATAGATATGGGGGAGGTGTCTTTGATTGTGCCTTATGGAATGAAACAATCAATAAATACATCCTTGATATAATCAATCTCTAACTATGAGGGAATGGTTCATAATAGGAGGGGGAGAATGACGAGGGCTTGTAGAGACCTCATATATTTTATAAGTTTGAATACTTGATACTTTATATTTAGTTAAAAACTAATGATATTATCTTTTATATACTTCATTTATGAACCTAATTATGCATGAAGACTTGGAATTTGAATTATTTTATATAAATGATTATTTGCTTTGAATGAGTGATTGAATGGTATTTAATGTTGTGATTATTTTGTTATTATGTGTATTTAACTCATGACTTGAAGAGAATTTATTGATCAGATGAAGTGCTAACTATTTTTTCTATTCAAATGAAACTAGTGGCTAACCTATCATGACTCAATAGCCTCAATCAACTGACTTGTTAGCTAAACAATAGTTCCAATCAAACATGCATTCCACCTCTATAGTTATGTTTGACACCAACTAAAGATGATCATGGGATTTTCATGATTTTTATTCAAGCGCTCCAAAATGTCTTTGATAATCTGGAGTTAGTTATATTTCCCACTTTTCCTTTCTTTTCAAATAAGAGAGGATATATATATCCAATCTCAAGATAGTTTAAGGTTAATGCATTAGTTTCTGATTTCAAGTAGATTTCACATTTCAATTCTTAGTTGAAATATTTTGTACTCTGCCCCTCTTTGGGAAAATTTGATGGAAACAAAAATAAGTTGATCTATTCATGTTGTTAGATCCATTTAGATGCAAAATAGGTCCCACTCTTCTAAAGGAAGGTGATAATATTAGTTATTAGTTCATATTTATTCTTGTTTTAAGTTGATTTCTTTCATTAGTATAATGTTAAAGTAAATCTTAAATCTAAGACTGCATTGCTGAAATCATTATTTCATTATTGTATTTCTTAATTAGAATATTTGGTGTTTTAATTTAGTTTACTTTCTGGTTAATTTAATTGAAGATAAAATAGTTAATCGTTGATGGATACTTATGTTAATTTTTCATGCACAAAGAAGGGATTATTACTTGTCAAATTCAATTTTTGGAGAATGGAGTAGTTTTATTATTCAGATAATC
Source organism: Sequoiadendron giganteum (assembly GCA_007115665.2). Classification (NCBI taxonomy): domain Eukaryota; kingdom Viridiplantae; phylum Streptophyta; class Pinopsida; order Cupressales; family Cupressaceae; genus Sequoiadendron; species Sequoiadendron giganteum. The sequence goes on along the minus strand of CM021107.1, from coordinate 549,083,777 downwards.
ATATTTCAATTCTATTGATTAATTAGATTTCAATTCTATTGATTAGTTAGATTCTCATTTTTCTATAGAATACATGTAGTCCTCATGATCTAATTTAGCTTGGAATACAACTTATCTCTGCAAATTTTTTGTTGTAGAATGACTTGTTGAATTTAGAAGCATTAGAATAATTTGACTAAGGAATAGCTTAGAAGAACATCATAGAGACACTTCTGATAGAAAAGGAACAAACTCAAACCTCTCCTAAAAAAGTGGACCCAAAAATAAACCCCCCAAAACCCAATCCAAATCTTACTACAAATAGCTTTAGATACTCCTAGGTTGGCAATTGAAGATTAAATGATTAGGGATTATGACAACAATGACCCCTATCCATCAGCTCTTTGGGAAAGTATTATTATGAAAATTTGGAAAACAAGCATCATGAGTAGAATCAAGAGTCTATATGATCCTTCTCAAATAGAATCATCTCATCCTTGTCATGTTAAATACAATGTTCACTCATTCCATCCAATACAGATTCATCTAGATATCCCACTTTATCTTGATCTTGACAAAGATTTAGCATATACTTCAACTCTACTCACATAATTTTTTTGGCAATCTCTTTACCATTTTATCTCACAAAGCCCCATAGATTGAATATCTAGCATGATAAAACATTGTCAAACTCTTCGCATATAAATTACCTATCTTGATTTGTTTATTAAACTATGAAGCATTGCTAGACAATGGGGGTAGGTTATTTCACCCTTATTTTCAAACAACTCTTCATCCATGTATTATATCTCACAACATGACATTGACATCATGATCTAAGTATCAATCGCCTCAAAATCTCATTGAAAATCCCAAAAACATTCACAAAATATTCATCAAAAAATTCAAAAACATTCAAAAAATTGTAAAGTCAAAATCTAAAACACATCAAAATCCCTAAAAAGGTCAAAACATCAAAAAATCCAAAAAATAATCCTTTTCAAACTACATTATCTTTGAGATTGAACATAGGAAAGACCATCATTTATGCACCCTCGAGACACCCTAGGTCAATCTTTAGGAGTCTATCATAATAAACTAACATTCCATCAACTATTCATCTCTCATCATCATTAAATCAAGTCAGTCAAACTACATGATCTATGTGTGTATAATGTAGGCAAGGATAATCATTGATTAGAGCCAGAGGCCCCTAGGATAGTCTTCTAGGTTAGGTTCTTAGTCAAATCTTGGAAAACCCCTAAACATTCAAATATAAAAAAAACCAGAAACATCTAAAAATTTAGAAAAGCCTTAAACATTCAAATATTAGAAAATCCCTAAACATTTTGAAATTCTTAGAAAACCCTTAAGATCCTTAAATAATCGAAAAACATAAACATTCCCATAAACTCTCAAAAAGACCAAAAAAAGCCTCAAAATATTTTCAAAATATCAAAAACATTGACATAATCTAAAAAATCCAAAACTACCCATCTCATCTCGCTTTCTCCCACAATAAACGTTCACTCGTAATAAATCAAGTCTCACCTTCAACCTTTGGAAAAAAAATAGAAAGAAAGCATAGCAAGTTGTAAAGTGAGAACTTAAGTGTCAAAATCTAAATTCTAGATTATAGGTAAATGAGTCAATGGATTTTGTATCAACGAATTATCACACACCTCATCCTAATCAAAACATTTGTTCAACATGTCCTAGGATGAATCCTTCCTGCGATGGGAATTGGTATGAGAAATCACCTTAGCTCTATTTAAACTAGCAAGAGATAGAGATAATACTGACTATTTGTCTCTAATGTTTTCTTCTGATTTATCTTAATGACCCATTCCAAGGACCTCTCGATGATGTCTATCTAAATGATTTAGAGAGAAAGGAATGGGTCATCGATATTTATCTTTCATTTGATGTGCTTGTGGATACTCTTGTAAAATAATCTTGCTACATACATGCTTAGTTGTGTGTAGGAAAGTGGTTTGGAGTATATTGTTTACTATTGCATATGCTTTGGTCCGATATATTCTAAGCTTCGTTTTTGTATGTCAAGGTGTGAACAAAAACTATCCTATCTATTTGTAGAGTCAAAGTCCATTACACTAGATACAATGCCATCATAGTTTTCAATACCATTATACATTGTGTCTATGTGTTATATCAAAAATAAGGAATGACAAAAAATCCCAATCCCAAGATATGAGAAAATCATCATCATGCATTACCATCTCTAATAAAGTCTTAGTGGATCATGGACTTGTTGAAATTTTGAATCAATCTTGAAATCAATGGTCAAACCATTCATCTTATTCTTCTTATTCTTCTATCGTTACTAACAATTCTATCCAAGTATCGAATATCTTTGATATATCAAAATATACATGAGGCTACCCATAGCCAGTGACTATCTATACATCCTAAATTTTGTCTACATCAATATATGAGATAGCATGTCGACAATCCATCTTCCATTAAGCAGAGTGGGGCATCTATTTCATCTTCAGCTCAACAATCTAAAAATTTGCGGTTCTTTTATTTGAAAGCAACCTAAAATCTCAAGCATCTCAAGCATAAGTATAATTTTTACCTATCATGATCCCGATCGAAAAAATTTATTCTTTGATCGATCTCTCTAGGGAGGGACCAACCATCTTTCGATCATATCGATATCAAGTCATCTAATGGACTTTGTTCCTATCCTTGCTAGAAAAATCTTGATCAAATTATCAAATAAATTATCATTGGGATATATATTTCCCTACCAATCCTCATGTTATTCAAAATAATCCTTGCATTGTTGTGAATCCTCAACAATGTTATCAATCAATCAATAAGATCAATCAACTTTAGCTTGGTTATCATCATCTCAAAGAGATCATCAATATTTGTTTCAACATCATCTTCAACATAAATCTTTGAACCAATGCAACAAGTGCATTGCTTCAAAGAGGGGAAAATGTAGATACTTATAAATATCTTGATGGATCACATTGGCTAACTAACATCATTTCATCCTAAAACCCATCCTCTTTTCACTTAATTGATTAAATTTTCCTATCTATTTAATTAATTGCATCATGTTCATCAATTAATCTAATTGACCTAATTAGGTTAATTGATCCCCTTTCATGCTAAAATTTTGTCTTATTAAATTAAATACATAAATTTATATAATTTAAATCCCTAAATTCCTCTTATTTAATTAAATAAACCTAACTTATTTAATTAAATTTCATATCACCTTCCCCCCTTTTCATTAAATCATTTTTTTTGTTGATTAAAAGGCACATGAGCCTATATATATATTATATTATATAATAAAATATTACATGCATGTTTGAAGTATTTAGGAAAATATTTCTCAAGAGAATTACATCTTATCTGCAAACTTGAGAATATGACTTTGATCGGATGCAGATAAAAACAAAATATCAATTTTTTTGAAAGGCTCAAAACATTCAAAGCCATAAACTATTGCTAAGTATGCACAAAAACCAGCCTTCACACAATCATCCTCAAGCATCTTCGAAACACCATTACTACTTTTCAAAATGTCTGAAGCCATCCTTCATGCAAAATATTGGGCCTTAAAAAGTCTGATTCTGAAAAAAATGATATGTTATTCTTCCATATGATCACCATGCACCGAGTTTTCATCTTGCACTTTTGGGACCTCCGACAGCCACATATCTTGAGCAAAGAAGTTGAAACCAATTAATGGATCCTTATCTATCTACACACTCTAGGTGATGTGAGACCAAACAATGAAACCTTGATTTCCACCAATGGAAGACTCAACAACATTTCACCCTAGAATTATCACCAAATTTTCATCACCTAGGGGAGGTAGTGAAATTCCTTCCTCCAAACCCACAAACATGGAATTTCAAGGGTGAGGAATATGTTCTCAAAGGAAGGAAATTGCATGATATTTTTCATTAATATCAAAATACATAGATTCACAAGCCCACATACAATTCTTCCTTGAATCATTCAAGAGGATATTATCATTTCTATACTAGATGGCTAATCTAATGACTTCAAAAATCTATTCAAAACCCAGATGTTTTTTGACATATTCCCTAGGAAACAATCATCCTAGATACCCATCACCTGAGAAAACATTATACCCTTGGATAGCTTTGACAATAGTATTGTTATCAAGAAGTTGGGGCTTAACAAATTTACCCACAATTAGTTCCAATTCTCCTAAGGATTGAAGAAGGTCCAAAATATTTGACAAGAATACATATAGTACCTAGGAAGGAAAAATTAAACACCTAGCTCTGGGACTTGTGAGATTAACATCTACCACCGAACACACTAGATCTTCCACTCTAGAAAATTCCACCTCAAAGACCAAACTAAGGTTTTCATGAGTGAGATGATCCTTCAAGGGATGCTCCCATTGTTGTACTGAACAATTTACCCTGAGATTCCACAATCGGGACATCATATTGACACTTTGTAATACACTAATCACATAGCTCTTATTACTCCAATAGCTTCAATAAAACTAGCATTGCCTTTGGTAAATGCTAGATTAGAAGCTGCTTTTAAAGCCAATAGAAGCTTGCTAGAAAAAACAACCATTCTGAAAAATCATGGTTTACATTGCAAGTGAGCGGGAGTCCAATGAGTCAAAAAAAAACCTCTAAAGCATACGAGCTCATGTGAACCCACCTACTCTACAAATAATAATAAATATCCAATGCATAGAATAGATTTAGAGGTACCTGGAAAAAAACAAAAAAAAAACAAGGATTGATGAATAGGTGTCCATCTCTAGAAACTCATGGCATAAGTAGATCGTAGCCTTCATCCATAGAATCTAGCTTAACCTGAAAGTGTCAATGATGCAAGCTCTAGTACAAAATTTGAAATGTAGTACTCATTATAAATTAATATTGCTAGCAAAAATGTATGTTTGCATGAAATTGGGAAGCCAACATAACAACTTGAACAAAGAAAAGTACATTTCCCAATATAACATGCAATCATTTCTCAACAATCACTACCACCCAAGAAAAACATATCCTTTATCCCATGGGGAAAAATAACCATGGAGAATTTTGGCATGATGTTAAAATAGTTCATTTCTTAGGATAGTGGACCAAACCAAATAATATTATAAAGTTAGACATTCACCAACTTAAAGCCAATAATTGGCTTGCTAAGATATAATATATTGCTTTGCTAATACTATCTCTTGAAGCCTTGGAAAAATTTCCAAACTTTCATTCTCTTCAAACAATACCAATTCTTGTTGGTCATAGGCCAAATTAGCAAGTCTATCTGCTAGCTTGTTACCCTCATGATATGTGTGAGAAAGTCAAATGTCTTGAAAAGAAGATAGAACATCCCAAGTTTTTTGAAGAATGTATTTTAATTTCCAATTTGCAAATACTCTTCGTCTTGCATGCATTAATTATCAATAAAGAATCACCCTCCACATGGAGTCTATTGATGTTGAAATAATTTTCCAGGGATAGACCAACTAAAAGAGCTTGAGCTTCCACCATATTATTGGTGCAAGAATATAAATGATTCACTTTGGCTATAATCAATAACCCCTTTCAATTCTAAATACAACATCATGTACATGAAGTACTAGGATCTCCCTGTGACGCCCCATCAAAATTAGGTTTGCAAAAAGTTGGACTAGGGGCCAACCATTTCACCTTATTTCTATCTACTTTAGCAGAATTTCATTGAAAAAAAGTCCCTAGAGGAGGTAAAGAAATATATTTCCAGTTATTTAGAGTAAAATTATCCCAATTGGTATACAAGGAAGAAAATTGTCTTAAAACTATAGACATAGGAATTAGAAATTTCTGAGATTTCCTTCTCAATATTTTCCTTGAGCCTTTGAATTGAAGCAATCTGATCTTTAAAAATACATCTATTTCTTTCCAACCATATTGAACAAATTACCAAAGAAGGAGTTACTAACCAGATACATGCAAAGAGAGAAGATTTATGGAGGATTGGCCAACTAGTAAAAAGATCTCATAGAATATTAGATAGTGGGAAAGAAATATTTAGTTTCCCCATAATGAATGTCCATACCTCATAGGCCACTAGGCAAGAAAAAAAAACTGATCAATTGTTTCATATTCCTCTTTACACAACACACATTTGAAGGTTTTTGCTACTCCAAATTTCACTAGTCTATCACTAGTCATAATCTGTTTCCTTAGGGCCAACCAAGAAAAGCTACCCACCTTAGGAAATTGCATTGAATTCCAATAAAAATCATATTATCTTTGAGATTGATGCTAAAATGATTGAGAAATAATTAACTTATACCCTTGTTTAACTATGTAGAAACCAGTCTTCAAAGGTGCCTAGATTAGCTTATCAGGAGTATGAGATAGATAAATAGTTCTACTCTTCAAAATATTTGATAGTATACTTTTATAATTATCAAGAAGAGAGATAGAAGAGAAGTCCTTCCACTTGACTAGATCTGTCAGAGGGTTAGAGGAAGAAATATAGTCCTTCAAGGTGTCCCCCCAACTTTGTGATAGAGAATCTTCTACCAATTGTAGTTCCTTATTGAAATTAAGAGGTGGAAAGCCACTCCACGAGTCTCTCTAGAATAACACTTAATCACTGCTATTGAATTCCCAAGAGAGGAATGGTATGATAACATCTCTACAGGCCAAGATGAAGTTCCACATAAATGAACCTCTAGTAGGATTAGATATAGTAAAGATTTTGGATGGGCTGTCATTGTCCAAATATTTACTTTGCATCAACTTACACCATTTGAGATCCGACCTAGCATACATCTTCCATGCCAAATTAACCCCTAAAGCCATATTCCTCGCAAATAGATTATGAAAACCCATTACTCCACTTGTTTTATCTGAACACATATTCTCCAAGGAGATTAATGGGATCTTCTTTTTTTCATCTAAATTTCCTTTCCACAAGAATTATTTTATGGGCTTCCCAATTTGATGAATTACACAATTTGGAGCTTGCAAAACAACCAAAAAATAATTTTGAATGGAAGCTAGAATAGACCTGACCAACAAAATTCTACCAGACAGTATTAGCCATCTTGCTTTCCAAGCTAGTATTCTTGCTTTTATACTTTCTAGCACTTTGTTCTATCCTGTTGATGGTGTTTTACGCACAACAACAACTCAAAAAAAAAATGGTATTCTGTCTATCTTGAAAGGTCGATCTCTATGCGAAAAGAGATAACCCCAAGGTCTCTTAGGTATCAATTCATGACTATGCAGTGAAAACCCCAGTGATAAATGTAAAAATGTTGGTAATCACGAAGGGACCTTGCAAAACAAATACTAGAAATTCTAAACTTAAAATATTTTGCAATAGGATGATACTTGAACTCCTAGCTTTAACCACAGTTCAAAGAAATAGCAGAAGATAAGGGTTTCATAAATCCTAAGATTAAAATTACTCCTAAGATCAACAATACTAATGATGAAATACTTGGAACAAACCAATCCTTTAAAACTAATTTCTTCTTAACCCAGACTATACCTGCAATCTCATAGAAATAGTGCAATCTTTTGAGGAATTAAATATTTTCATATTATGCACATTTATTCAAGACAACCCTAGTTTTTCAATTGACATGAAAAAATTCCCACAATTGAACTAAGCACACAAATATTAGGTACAAGTTGACCTTGTAGAAAAATATTACAATAATGAAGCTGCCCAAAGTATGAACCAGATATCGCTACAACACTCCAACAACTAAATCACAAGCACTATCAAATCGTTTAACTCTAAATCTAAAATGCATTCAAAAATTTTAAAATAATTTTAAAGGTACAACAAGAACCATGCAAGATTAATCAATCCAAAGAAGGTACAAATAGTAACACAATTTCTTCACTTGCATTGAATCACAAGTAATAGCAACAATTCTAATGGTGTATGTTACAACACATGCTCGAAAATAAAACTAACTCCTAATTCTAACTTCTTGCTCTATTTCTTAACTTGTTTTAAAAAATAATTGTCTAACTTCTAACTCTTAAAAATGAGGCAAAATGGCATACCTATAGAGATTTCACCCTATCAGACCAAGCTAAGGTTACAATGAAGGTCTGCCACCAACTAAATCAGCCTCGGACAAGTCGCAATAAATCACCACCCTACACTGAATGCATGAGGCACCCCTTCAGATTGGCCTGGGATGTCAACAAATCACAATTTAGACAGAATACACCCTATGGGGTCACTTATGCCATTAATGTCTCAACTGTGTAAAGCAGAAGAATAGTAACAGGTGCACAATGTGAGTTTGAATATGGGCCACTGATCAACAACTAAGCTAGGAATCACGAACGACTTTGATCGAGTCCAACTTACTTCGATTCTCCATGTCACATCCAACTCAGATGAATGACCAATGATCATGCTAAAAAAACTTTCATGTACAAGCGGGTTCCACCTACCCATGACCAAAAATGTACCTGAATGCATCCCACAGATCTCACAATATCTTTAAAGTATGCTCATTCTCCTCTTAGCCTGCATTCAAAAGACCAAAATTAATACCCAATATAGCATGAAAATCTATGTTAATCTAATGAAAATAACATGCTAATCATCAAATAAATCCAAAAAACCACCACAATCCCTTTAAAACATCATTAAAAAACCCTTTCATAAAGTTTGGGATTTTCACCCCTTCGTGGAATTTAGGTCAGAAAGGAATTTTCAGGGAATTTTGAGCTAGACAAAATTCAGTGATGAAAGCACAACAAATGTTAAAACCCAATCACTCAGCATCCAAAACCCAAGAGACACCTGAATATACTCTTAAAATGATCTAAACTAACCATGCAATGCACAACCATAAGCAATCAATTCATGCATCCTTCCATTTCTTGATAAATAACAAATTCTTTGAAAATTTCGTTGGTGATGGAAATCATTGAAACTAGCAATACTTAGCACACCTCAGGAAAATGGAGAAACAGATTCTAGGATTTTCCAAAGGAAATGGATTCTCATGAATTCAACTTAATTCTCACACTGTTCACTGACAAATCTAACCTCCTAACTCCTCCAAGGTGCTCAAAACTGCACTACCATGAGCCAGGTGTGAAACCCTCATGGTATGGCGGTAAATAGCACAACCGTGACCTAGCCTAGAGACACCCGCGACATCAAGCTATCACCATGCTACTGCACCAGATGAACTACCCCCGTGCTACTGCAACACCACATGCACACCCCCACAGTAAGGCGGGGCCACCACGCTACCACACTAGGGATGAAAGACCCCTATGGTAAGGCGAGGCCATCAAACAACCATGACAAGAAATCCAAAGACGCAACCTCAAGAATTTGATGAAGTGAAGGAAATTTAGAAATAACTAGGGGATATGAAATTCTAGAAAGTATTAAAATCTTTGGAAAAAATGCAAAACCAACCCCGTTGGGTTTGCTAGGTTGCTGGAGAAATTCGCCTGAGGGAGAAAATCCTGAAAAATAGGCAAAAACTCGAGATTGACCCAAAGACCTAAAATTTTCAAAGTGTTACCTCAATAGGGTCCCTTTAAAAGAAAGATAAGTATTTAGGATCATTGCAAAGTAACCCAAATCCTAGGACCAAAGGACCAAAGACCCAAATCTCAAGATTTTCAAAGACAAGCTCAAAAGGCAAGGCCATAGAAAAGGGCCAAAAGACCAGCCAAAAGAGGGTCCCTAATTTCAGTGGGGTGTGTGTGCAAAACTACACAACAAATGGCAACTCCACTGGGGAAATGCTCCAGAGTATTTCAATGATAAATTGGAATCAGGAACCCAAAATCCCTAGTTTTGGTCCTTACATCAAGTCACCCTACGAACAAGGTTCCAAAGATCATAAACAAGAAAAAAATTATTGTACTTGGTTCAAAGTGTGTGTGTATGCATTCATTTCCCTTTTCCTCAGTTGCAATAGGGACCTAACCTAGTCTGATAGGGCTACATAAGGATTCCAACTCTAAAATCAACCTAGATAGAGCCTCGTTGCTAATCAGGCATCCATAGCCCCGATGAGGTTATCACTCTGATCCTCCCTAGAATAGCTCTACTACTAGCCAGACATCCATAGCCCCGGTAGAGATACTAGGATACCCCTAATAAGGTGAACATTTCTTTGATTTTCAACATTTTATTTCCCTTTTCCTTTTTTGATATTCTCTTTGAGATCTTTTAAACTTTCCTTTTCACCTTGTAAGCAATGAAGCCCACACTCAAGGATGAGAACCACAATGGTGCTAGAGTAGAATATAATATTTTCACCCAGTCAAACCTCATAAGGACCATATTCAACCTCAAAAACTTTAAGATTTGTGTGAAAGTATAAGACCTAAATACATTCAAGAATTTTACTTAATCAAGTGACTCTAATTCCAAGCATATGCAACATCAGATGAAGGAATTCCACCAACTGATTCTGAAAATATGATTATAGTTTGTAAAAGAGATCCACATAATACCCCCAAGCAAGCAACTAGTTATACAAATGCAATAGGCCCAAAAGAAAACAAGAAGACCCAAAGCAAGAACAGGATAGAAATAAAAATCAACCAAAGTGAACCCACAACAAACCAGAAGCCAACCAAAGGAAGAGAAAAGAAAAATCCATCCAAAGAAAACTAATCCTAAAGAAATCCATCTAAAGAAAACAAAAAAAGACTAAAGCAAAAGAACAAGGCAATCTACATTTATTCAAATGAAACTATGTGCCAAGAGATTCCAAATGGCCCATTATTAGATGACGCAGACCGAGGCCCATCCCCAAATGGTTCATCAATGCACAAACAAGCAGTAATGTAATGGTAACAGTCCTCAAGAATGAAAATTCATCTTTATGTTCAACAAAATAAGGCTCAATGATGCACCATTCAAACTTAACCCTATTGATAGGAATAATTAACAATTGAGGCAACTCATTAGGACCATGATCAATCCATATGCAAATTTTCTTTCCTAAACTTCCATAATCAAATTAATAAGCTCCAGAATTCACAGTAACGAAAGAAACGACCTGATTTTGTACTCCTGTCAACTGAATATTGTATTCATCATTTCCCAATTGTGAAGAGTTGATCCTAGTTTCATCAGGAGGTCTCCACGGATGGTGCAACATTTTGGTTTGTGTTTCTTCATGAAATATTAATGATGAAAATGCAACAATTTCATCATGCACAACAAATTCCTTGACATGATGTTCATTAAGAGGCATCACAGACTGGCCTTTAAGCATATTGTGATCCAACTCATCAATAAGGACTGCAACATTACTATTTTCAACATCATTCATGTTTTCTTGCATATCAGTATGAACCACATTAGCTACCTCACCCTTAATACATAAAATCTATGAATTTTCAGTGCTTAATTCATCAATAGATAGAGAAGAAACAAAATTTTATAAATGAGAGAACTCCCTAAATTCATCTCTTGCTGGCATTGGTTTAGATTCTTGATCATAGTAATCAGAAATTTTAACCACTCCATTAAGTGCTACCTCATGTTCTTCAAGATGTTTGTCAGCAACTTGTTGAAATTATTCCATTGGAGACTTGTTTGATGTATCTTTCTGTGTATCTCTTGTATTTTGTAGCAACTACACTTTTTATTCCACCTCTTTTATGGCTATCTAGGACTAGAAATAGGTGAATTCAGAATGTTCTTCCTCATGTATCCTACACCAAGTTGGTAACAACAAATCCTCTAGGAATACTCTATAACTTAGGCTTGACCAATCCTTCAAAAATATTGCCACAAACTCATCACAAACAGGGGAAATATGACTTAGCTCTTCTTCCTGTTGTTGTTCACTCTCAACTACATTTTCCATTTCAAACACTTGGTTAGCCTCTATGGGACAAATATCCCATGTGTTTACAGGTTGTTCTTCACTTGAATGTTCATCAACTACCTCCATTGCCTCAGATATTTCAGACTCTTCCATCTGGTATGTTGCTTGATTTGTGGATGGATCAACACTTGTTGCACATTCTTCATATCCAAAATTTGTCCCCTTTGTAGTAGATTCTTTGACTGACTACTCTCTCCATTCTAGATATCTCCCAAATTTAATGATAATATCCACACATGAATGCCAATTGAATTCTAAATGAGATGCACTATGAACTCTGCACCATTTAGATGAGATTAAATCTTGCAAACACCTACCACTACTAGGATGATCTTTAAATATCTCTATAAAGGCCTCAACTGCAACATCAACAAACTCTAAATCTATGGAGGCCATTGGTTTGGGGAGGTTTTGCATGAAAATATCCCTTTGCAAAACCATCTCGATTTTTCCCAAAAAGGTTAAGCATTGAAACTCATTCTGCCTATAGGTGTTATGAATTCTACAGTGGTTTGATAATGCATAATGATGCAAACCCTTGCTATTCCAAAGATACAATCTCTTATCCATAGAGACAAAAATTTGAGGAAAATCAATATGAAGCCTATTTCCATCACAAAAAGCATAAGGCTCCTTTTTCATTTGGACTCATAATTTGTACTTTAGACTTAGAGATCTATCATATCTTAGATTTTCAACATGAATGCACATTCAAATTCCAACAATGTCACCTATGTTATGCCCTCCTTCTAGTGCCAATCCTATTGATGGTGTTTTATGCACAGCAAAAACTCAGACAAAAATGGTATTTTATCTCTCTTGAAAGGTCGATGTCTATGAGAAAAGAGATAAACCCAAGGTCTCTTGGGTGTCAGGTCATGACTATGCAGTGAAATAACTTAGTGATAAATGTGAAAATTTTGGTAATCACGAAGGGACTTTGCAAAACAAATACTGGAAATTCTAAACTTAACAGATTTTGCAATAGGATGATACTCGAATCCCTAGCTTTAACTATAGTTCAAAGAAATAGTAGAAGATAAGGGTTTCATAAATCCTAAGATTAAAATTACTCCTAAGATCAACAATACTAATGTTGAAATACTTGGAATGGACCAATCCCTTAAAATTAATTTCTTCTTAACCCAGGCTATACCTGCAATCTCATAGAAATAGTGCAATCTTCTGAGGAATTAAAGATTTTTAGATTATGCACATTCATTCAAGCCAACCCTAGTTTTTCAATTGACATGAATAAATGACCACAATTTAACTAAGCACGCAAATATCAAGTGCAAGTTGACCTTGCACAAAAATCCCACAATCAAGAAGCTACCCAAAGTATGAACTGAAGATCACTACAACACTCCAAGCACTAGATCACAAGCACTATCAAATAATTTAACTCTAAATCTAAAATGCATTCAAACATTTCCAAGAAATTTTAAAGGTAGAACAAGAACCATGCAAGAATAATCAATCCAAAGAAGGAACCAATAATAAAAAAATGTCTTCACTTGCATTGAATCACCAGTAATAGCAACAATTATGATTTAATGTGTTACAACACTTTCTTGCAAATAAAACTAACTCCTAATTCTAACTTCCTGGTGTACTGCTTAACCTGCTTTAAAATCTAATTGTCTAACTTTTAACCCTTGCAAATGAGGTGAAATTCCATACTTATAGATATTTCACCCTGTCGGCCCAAGCTAGGGTTACAAAGAAGGTCAACCATCAACCAAATCAGCCTTGGACAGGTTGCAATAATCACCACCCTGCATTGAATGCATGAGGTGCCCCTTTAGACTAGCCTAGGATCTCTACAAATCCTGATTCAGATAGAATACATCCTGCAGGTCACTTCTGCCATTAATGTCCCAACCGTGTGAAGCAGAAGAATAGTAACAGGCACATAATTTGAGTTTGAATACGGGCGACCGGTCGACAGTCGAGCTAGGCATCACAAATAAATTTGATCAATTCCAACCTGCTTTGATTCTCCATATGACATCCAACTCAGGTGAATGACCAATAAGAATGTTGACAAACCTTCCATGTACAAGTAGTTTCCACCTACCCGTGACCACAAAATGTACCTAGCTTCATCCTATAGATCTCACGATATCTTTAAAGTACTCTCATTCTCCTCTCAACCTTGCCAACAACAACCTACTCGATCCAGCCTACATTCAAAAGACCACAATTAATACCCAATATAGCATGAAAATCCATGTTAATCTAATGCAAATAACATGCTAATCATCAAAGAAATCCAAAAAATCACCATAATCCCTTTAAAACATCCTTTCTCAAAGTTCAGGATTTTTACCCCTTTGCGAAATTCAAGTCAGAAAGAATTTTGTAGGGAATTTCGAGCCAGATAGAATTCAACAATGAAAGCACAACAAATATTAAAACCCAATCACTTAGTATCTAGAACATAAGAAACACCTGAATATACTCTTAAAATGATCCAATTTAACCATGCAATGCACAATCATAAACAATCAATTCATGCATCCTTCCATTTCTTGATAAATAACCGATTCTTGAAAAATTCTATCAGGCATGAAAACCACCAAAACTAGCAATACTTAACACACCTCAGGAAAATGAAGGAGGAATAGATTCCTAGATTTTCGTAAGGAAATGGATTCTCATGAATTCAACATAATTCTCATGTCATTCACTAACAAATCCAACCTCCTCACTCCTCCAATGTGATCAAAACCGCACTACCGTGAGCTAGGTGTGAAGCCCTTGTAGTATGGCGGTAAACTGCACAACTGCGACCTAGCCTAGAGACACCTGTGGGATCAAGGTATCACTAGACTACTACACCAAATGAATTTCCCCCACGCTACTGTATCACCACACGCAAACTCCCATGGTAAGGCGGGGCCACCGCGCTACCGTGCTAGGGATGAAATACCCCAATGGTAAGGCGAGGCCACCACACAACCATGACAAGACAACCAAAGACACAACCTAGGAATTCGATGAGGCAAAGGAAATTCAAAAAAAGCCAAGGGAGATGAAATTTCCTAAAGTATTAAAATCTCTGAAATAGTGTAGAGCTAGCCCCGTTGAGTTTTCTAGGCAGCCGGGTAAATCTGCCTTAGGGAGAAAATCTTGAAAAATAGGAAAAAACCTAAGATTGACCCAAAGACCTAAAATTTTCAAAGTGTTACCTCAATAGGGGCCCTTTACAAGCAAGGTAAGCATTTAGGATCCTTGGAAAGTAACCCAAATCTCAGGACCAAAGGACCAAAGCACAAATGACCCAAATATCAAGACTTTCAAAGACAAGATCAAAAGGCAAGGCCATAGAAAAGGGCCAAAAGACCAGGAAAAAGAGGGTCCCAACTTTCAGTGGGGTGTGTGTGCAAAACTGCACAACACTTCCTTCAACCACAATGCCTAGGAATTTTTCCTCTAATAGATTTCTTCCCTTGCCACTAATTCTTCCCATTCCTCTTGCAATTTCTTTTGGATATCATATGAATTAGCATCTAACCCTTGTCTAATTATTTTATCATTTATATTTGATAGTTCTTTAAAAACCCTTTCTTTTTGCTCAAAAATGTTTTTAAATACATTCACATTCCAAATCTTGATATGTTGCTTAATATATTTCATTTTATGAGCTAAATGAAACATTATTAATCCCTTAACAAAAGGATCATCCATCCACCACTATTTTAGTAAAGGCAATAAAATAGGGTGGCAAAACCACATCTTCTCAAATTTAAATGAAGAACCATGCTTCTTTACCTATTTGTTTGTGTCAATGGTCAAGGAGATTGCATAATGATCAAAATGTGACAAAGGAAATATTTTAGACAACAGTTTTTCATATCTCCATACCAATTTGGGGAAACAATAAATCTATCTTGTCTTTCTTCTATCTACCAAAAACATTTTCTTCAATTTTTCCAAGTAAATTCACCCTTTACAGGCATGATTTTGGTCAATGCATTATTTGAGATAAATGACACAAAGTCTTCTATTACTTTTTGAGATGGAAAAATACCTCCTTTCTTTTCCTACAAGTTGGTTATAGTATTAAAATCCCCTACAACAATCTTTTTATCCATCCTAAGCCCATCCAAAATTTTCATCATAGTATCCCAAATATTTTTTTTAAGCTATGGTCATTGGAGCATAAACATTCATTAAATCATTTTATTTAATTAATATTGTCTAAAATAATTTTCATAATTGAAACTTTATTTAATTATCAAATTAATAATAAATCTAATCCCCCCACTTGCAAAGGAATATTCCTTCCCCCTTTTCCACATTAAACCTTTCTTTTAATTTTCTAAAATATCTATTTCCCTCACCCATGAGAATATCCCAAAGAATATTATCTTTTCTCACTCATTTAAAAAGTTAAATATTCTTACAAAGCTTCATGTGCAAGTTAACTCAAAACTTCTTATGCAAGTTAACTTGTGACCTCTTGTACATGTCTAAAGTGTGTTTGTTTGG
This sequence comes from Sequoiadendron giganteum, assembly GCA_007115665.2. NCBI lineage: Eukaryota > Viridiplantae > Streptophyta > Pinopsida > Cupressales > Cupressaceae > Sequoiadendron > Sequoiadendron giganteum. The sequence goes on along the minus strand of CM021107.1, from coordinate 549,067,420 downwards.
ATGAATGTAAGCACTTGATTAAATATCAACTTGCATTATCATCCATTGATAAGAATCCATAATCCATGCCCCCATCTTCTTTCCTTTTTGACCATTGATTATCTTTTTCAATCTTAGACCTTCATTTTTCATTTGCCTTCCTATAAATAAAGCACTATTTGGAGACAAATGGATCCATATTTTAACATCAAACTTATGTTGTTAAACTCATTTGCACTTGCACACACATTTTACATTATTTTAGCATTATTTACTTTCATATTAGCTTAACTTCCATTAATGGCTTCCATGATAACATAGATGCATACATTTAGCTTATTTTTTAATTAGTATTTTAATGTTTTGAATCATGCATGCATTTAGAGTAGATTTGCATAAACCCATATCGATCATCTTAGCATAAATCATGTTAAAATAGATTTCATCATGTTCATTTAGCTTTAAACCATGTTTTCATACACATCTATAAATGGTTTCATCAATTTTATTTAATAAAATTGATTGAAACAAGCTCATTATCTAGGGATTGGGAAAGGGTTTTCATTCCACATCAATGTGAAACCACTCCCCCAATAGGATAAGTTTCAATGTCTTAGATTAGAGGTTTTTCAAGCTTTCATGATTTGGAATGTTAGTTTTAATGGCTTCTTTTTCTCTGTTTATAGTGAATGATCTTATTGGGTTAAATATGCCTCAAATTCATATGGATCAGGTGTAGTTAACCTATACTATGTCATTGGTCACAATGTGTAATAATCATAGATAGAAGTGATTATCATATGTAGTTGTGTGTTCTTTATCATGAAAAGAAGGAAATCCTTACATACATCTAGCTTCAAATTAGGGATTTTTTGATACTATTGAAGCTATTCTTTATATCCTAATATTAAAAAATTTAATGCATGGAAACTCAAAGGAGTTGAGTACCATTTCATGAGTGAATTATGAATATACCTCATCATACTTGAACATATAATACATCAACTACAAGAAAAATGAATACACCCTTGGAACCAATCTACATAGCTTTGAATGGGTATATTTTATATTTAGGGTGTGGGTTTTATGTACTAGAAAATTTAAATTGAAGTGGACATCTCTTTGTCTCTTAGATTATTTTTCCTTTTCTAATTAAGCTTGTACTCTTGCTTATAACTAGTATCTTATAAATTTATTTATTTTCTCTACAACAATTTTTTTTAAATATTCTACAAGTTGTTTTTTTCCCTTGCTCTACACTAGATTTATAATTATTCAATAGTTTGTTTATTTATTTTTTATTTAACCCACCCAACCCTTATCATTAGTCAATCCATTGTAGTATACTTACATCCTTTATTGTTTATTTTTGTATTACAATGTAGTATATAATACATGATAATTTATTCTTATGGCTAGTTCTTAATTTCATTCATGATAATGTTTAAAACTCATTTAGTTTAGTAAAATGGATGTAAATATTAACTAAGCTAAACATGATTGTAATAAGCAATTTAAAACAATGTAATTAGCTAAATAAAGTTACATTCCCAATGAAATTCTTGTAAAGTTAAACTAGGAAGCCATTAAAACTTGAAATAAAGTTCAAATTTCACAAAGAATCCTAATTAAACTTAGAAAACCTCATTCCATTAGGGGATTGGTGCTTCCTTGAGTGTGGAATTCAGTCCTTTCTCAATCCAATTTTGTTGAAATAAGCTTGGATGATACAAGCTTTGTTCCAATCAGTTTTATTGAAGAAAATTGATGAAATCGATGAGATTTGTGTGAAGCATGACGCAAAACTAGATTTAAGATGTTAAATGCCAAGATAATTGATAAATAGGATGAAAGCTATGTTAAATGTAAAAAAATTCAAAGATGTAAGCCATATATTTCAAAATATGCTAAAATGGATGCAAGTTAAGTTACCATGGAAGACATTAATGGATGGTTAAGCTAAATGGATGAAATTAATCTAATATGATAAATAGAAGTGCTCAATATGGATGTAAGCTAAGTGTAGGTTTCAACATCATGAATTTTCTATCAAAATATGGATCCATTTTTCTCCAAATAGTGATCTATTTATAGGAGAGAAAATGAGAAATCAAGGGCTTAGATTGAAAATATAATTCAATGGACAACAGTGAAAGGAGGGTGAAACATGGATTGAGGATTCCAATCCATGGTCAAGGTTGAAAGTTGAAAAGGATCAATTAATTTAATTAATGGTCCAAATTATCTTTCAAACATACACACTTTCTAAGAATTAGAAAGAGGTTAAAAAATATTTTGGAGGAATGAGTACACAAAAGAGGATATTCCATAGGAATATTCTCTTTTGGAGGAATGTGCAAAAGAGGAATATTCCAATAATATTCCCTTGCAAGTGGGAAGGTGATGATAATTAGAAATTTAGTTAATCAAAACTAAATTTAAATATGCAAGGTGGAGAATAATAGGATATTCATTAAATTGATGATTTATTTAATGAAGAGTAATGCAAAATAATATTTAGTTAAATATAGGATTATTTAATTAAATAAGAGGAACTAGGGTTTAAATTAAATAATTTTCATTATTTAATTAAAAAAGATGAAATGTTAGTGTGACAAGGGGTGAATTAACCCAATTAGGTCAATTAGATTATTAGGTGAAAAATGTTGGAACCTTTTCAACATAAGCATGAAGTATGGATGATTGTGTTGGTTGTTCCTATGTTGCCATTGATGTCAACATGGTAATAACTACATGGTGATAATAGTATGAGAAGTTTACTTGGTTTACCAAAAGTTGTTTCTTGCTAGCAATGCTCCTTTGTGGTAGATTAGTATGTTGGTATTTGAGTCCATAACTCATCGCAAGATCTGATATGAATCGGGTCTCCTAACCATGTTTTATTGGCTCATTCGAATAGATATATATTAGATCTTAAGACGTCTTTTTTCTATGTACAAAAAATTATCTCTGACAAAGTTCAACTTTGTATTCTACTATTGTTTTATGTGAGGGTATACTATGTGGGAGACTCACATTTTACTAAGGTGAACATTCATATACTATTTTTTTTTGATAGTCTCTTTACTGGTAGTATAATGGGAAACTAACATGCTCTTAGATCCAAAAGGAGTTTGCTTTGATATTTATTTGTTGGTTTGGAGAATTATGGTTTAGTATTGGCTGACTCAACAAATGAAATATGGTATGAAAACTAATATCTAACTTGGTATAATGCACTACTTGGATGAAATGATTAAATATTATATGGTTTCAACCTAATTGATAAATAAGATATACATGTATAAATAAAAGATAGATGCAAGCAGAAAGAGTGTGCTAGTGGAAAAGGGAAAAGGTGATGATATGGAATTATTTAGTGATGTAGTACTTTATATTCTAAGCTTTAGCAGAGCTGAACCCTACACATAGAAGGTGTATTCCATTAATTCATCATTTTGGAAATGGTCCACCATCATTGTATCTTGGTAGTGAGCCATATTTTATACTCAGGTTGTGATCCTTTTAAGGATAGTGAGTCCTCGTAGTGAGCCCCATAATATTTTGTATCCAGACATAATATATTGTGAGTTAGCCCTCACTGTGGTTTTTCCCTCATTGAGTTTATTGGAAAGAGACACTGCAAATGTCATCTAGTGTTGTCATTTCTGGAAAACCTAGTCAGTGATTCAATCCACACTTCAGTAGTTGCTTATACTAAAAGCCAGATAGAAGAAATGTATTATCCTTCAAGCTAGAATAGAGTATCTGACATAGTTATGTTTTTTGATTCATATGCAATTCTCTATTATCATTTTGAGTTGTGGATGTTAGGGAAGATATTTTGATGTATGAACTATGTTACCCTTGAATCATAGAGCCTTGTATTGATTTGTGTGCAAGTTAGAAGATTTTTGTTGATTGATTTTCTATTTAATAGTGCAAGAAGGCCGACTAAGTGAATATAGTGTGTTGTGGATCTTTGTGGGGAATTTTTTTGAAGTGTTTTGTGCTCAAGCATGTTATTTTGGGTCCTCACTATGTTGTGACTAACTTTGGCTGATGCACATTAAAAATTATATATAGATTGAGCCAACGGTTTGTAAATATTTTATGTTTTATTGAAGCTTACATGTGGTTTATTAAATATTTAGTTGTGGATATATATAAGTGATCATTTATATCATTTTGATGTATGTACGAATTTTTTTGATGTGTGTTGTGAAATTCAAAAGGATTGTAGAGTGCTTATGCATAGTTTCACTTGTACATAAAAGGATTTATGATGTGAATTAAAGTAGATAGAGTAGAAGAATAAAATTAGATAAAATTTCAAGAATATGATTCATGTGCTTAATCAGAACTATAATCAGGCATTAGTAGATGCTATTCTTTCATTTCAAATCTTTAGATGGATTTAATCTAATTTTTTTGTAAGACAGTGAGTCTTCATTTTTTTTTTGAGTAATGAGCTCTAGGTAGTGCACCTGAATGCATGTGCATTCCCATTTGTAAACACTTATATCTGAGCATACTTATTATGGATTGGCCTTCCACTATAGTTATTCCCCTAACAAGGTCGGCACGTTAAAATACTTGTGTTATGGTGTTGTGGTTGATTTTTTTGTGTTCCTGGATCTTTCTTTTTATTCAATGTTGTAAATGGTTTAAGGATCAAATTAATAAAGTTAAATTTTATAGAACACTGATGCAACCCCCCCCCCCTCTCAGTGTTCCTTGATTCCAACAATTGGTATCAAAGCCAAGTTCCTTGAAATATTTTTAAAATCTTGGGGAAGATCCAAGAAAGTGATTCAATGGATTCAACCAATCTTCAACAACAACTTTTGGTAAAACTATATGATCTTGATCACTCCAAATCTGAAGTCAGGCAATTGCAAGAAAGCCTCATGAATGCTGAGAAATTCATTCAATATTTGAAAGATAAAATAAATGAGTCTGGTGAAAATAGAAAGGAAATCTATGATCAGATCAAGCAGAAAGAAAGTAAATGCATGAAAGATTGTAATGCCCCACCAAGTAACCCTAAAGGAAGTTGTAATTAATGACTTAAGCGAACCAATTTTTTTTTAAGTGCAATTAACATACACATTCACTTACTAATTAACAACAACCTCTAAGGTTACAAAGTTAGGATTACTTAAACCCACACAACATACATTATCAATATCATTGCATTTAATTACTTTATGAAATAAACATCATACAACATAAGGATACCACATGACATAATAAGATAAACATCCAAGATACAATCTCATAAGCAATTAAATGTTATATCAACTAACATCTTTACACCAATTAAAGCATGTAAACTACATCATCAAATAAATCAAATCACATCACATAATATAGTCTATCGCTCAATGAATAGCGACCAAGTACACACACTAGATAAGGTATCAAAATATCTAGAAACATAATTCAACGCAAAACAAGGAAACACTATCCAATCTAGAAAACAAAATAGAGGGGTGTTACATTCTCCCCCCCAAGGGTTAGGCTTACTCCTGGAAGCCTACAAAAAAGTAGGGATATAACTCCCTCAAAGAAACTGCATAAAATCAAAACCTCGATCCCTGAGGATGAGTATCCTGCACTGTACGACCAACACCAGGAGTCTCAACTATAACACCCCAATAACTAGACTAATGGTTATCAACCACAACATATGCACAATGAGACCTGCCTATACACCTACTCTCAGCTCAGAAATTGCTGGTCCCTATCCAAATCAGAGGTGCTCCGATGTGGACAATTCCTAGCAATGTGGCCCTTCTGACCACAAGAGTAACATCTAATGTTACAACCAAACTCACTGCCTCCTATCGGTGTAGTAGACTGCTCCATACTACCCTAATTAGCCGCAGTATGTGAACTCTGGGCTGGTTGTACCTATCGATTGTGCTTATTGCGCCACCAATTTTGGTTCCTTCTAGGCAAAGAACCACCATCATCTTGAGAATCCTTAAGCTTTTCAAGTGCACTCTCCTACTACCCACTCTAAGTAGGCCCCTGCTAAGTCAACGGTGATCCAACTCTCTGAGTCTGACCTTGTCGTGCACTAGACCCAACTCCTAAACCACTACTGATCTGCACACTAGAATGGCCTCCTAGTGCCATAGCTAAGATCTCCTCAACCAACCGTTCCTTCTCCACAGCTGTCTCCATAAACTTGGGCTTGAAGACCTGCACACCACCACTGATACGAGTGTTTAAGCCCCTGATGAAATTTTGCACGAGCATCCCCTCATCGTCCCCTATTCCTGCAAACTATTTAAGTTCGTAGAATCGCCTCTCATACTCATCTACAGTCATGGCTAACTGTCGAAGGGCATGGAACTCATCACCTCTACACTAACGCCAATGGTCAGAAAGAAAACGCACTCTGAATCACTCAAGAAAGATCTCCCAAGACACCAAACTCATGTCAATGTGGAGCTTCTGCTCCTCAAGCCTCCACCAAGTGGCTGCAAATCCCTCTAGGTGCATCACAACACACTGTGCTTTAGTACCACTATCAAAAGGATGCATAGCAAAACATCGATCAAGACGTATCAACCAAGTCTCTACCTCTAAACTAGTGCCTACTCCGTCAAACCTAGGTGGCTATGACTGAATCAAATCCCTCATATAGGACACTGCTAACATCTCCAACTGAGCTGTAACTATCCTAACCATAGGGTTAACCTCTGCTACTACCTATCTCAAACCCAATAATGCCAAAGCCTCCTCAAAGGCTCTACGTGCAGCTTCAACCCTAGCAGGATCTAACTGTCCACCACCACCTCCTGGACCATTCTGTGAGGCCCGATGTTCCTCCTGCTCTAGTATATGTGGAAAATGAGGTGGTGATTCATGTTGACTCTCCCCTCAACTGCCTACCTAGCCACTTCCAGATCCTTTCCCTCATCCATGTCTAGGAGGCATACTCCTACACAAACACAAAAGGGTATTAGACAAGGTACTCTTAAAAACCTATGCAACTAAACTTAATGGGTACATCATAATCCTAGAGCACTGAGTGTTTAAACCTAGGCTCTAATACCATGTGTAATGCCCTGCCAAGTAACCCTAAAGGAAGTTGTAATTAACAACTTAAGCGAACCAATTTTTATTTTAAAGTGCAATTAACATACACATTCACTTACTAATTAACAACAACCTCTAAGGTTACAAGGTTAGGATTACTTAAACCCACACAAAATACATTATCAATATCATTGCATTTAATTACTTTATGAAATAAACATCATACAACATAAGGATACCACATGACATAGTAAGATAAACATCCAAGATACAATCTCATAAGTAATTACATGTTATATCAACTAACATCTTTACACCAATTAAAGCATGTAAACTACAACATTAGATAAATCAAATCACATCACATAATATAGTCTATCACTCAATGAATAGTGACCAAGTACACACACCAGATAAGGTATCAGAATATCCAAAAACATAATTCAATGCAAAACAAGGAAACACTATCCAATCTAGAAAGCAAAACAAAGGGGTGTTACAAAGATGAACACCTGAGTTAGGTCCTGAAGGAAAATAAAAATGAATGTGAAAAGTTTTTTAGAGATAATGTTCTCCTAAAGCATGAGACGGAATCTATTATGATGAGGATGACCAAGGAGATTGAAGAAAACAGTATGAATGAAGAGAATCTTGCACAATCCTTGAAAGAGAAATCTAAATAATGTAGTTGAATCAATGATGGATTTATTCAGTTGGCACTTGAATTACAACAACCCAAAAACAATGAAAAAGAGCTTGAAAGACATTTTTTACCCTCAGAGATGAACATTCTAGTGCAAATGAATACAAGGATAATTTCAAGATTAGCTCAACCAAGCCTGATGAACTGATGAAAAGTTAGAGAATTGGAAGTGACAAGTGAGGTCTTGGATATGAGGAAGGAGAAAGCTTCGGATCTAGACAAAAGAGATTTAGGAAAGGAAATTAGATGAACAAAGATGGAATGTATACGATAAGACAACCTAATTCTGAAAGGTTCAATGGTTGCTATTTTTTTTGCAATAAATTTTTTCATCTGGCTACTCAATGCAAAAGTAGAATCAATCCAAGTGCTCCATCATTTTTTGGTTAGTGTTTCAATTGCAATAAGTATGGTCATAAGTTAGTTGAATGTAGAAATATGTCAAACAACTTTTTCAATAGAGATGTCAGATGTTATGCATGCAATATATTTGGCCATATTTCTAACCAATGCAGATCAAGAGAAAATCAATGGAATAACTGGTCTGGACAAAGAAATGTGATATGCTACAACTACAACAAATCTGATCACATTGTTAGATTTTACAAAAGTAGAAAGGGTCCAGTAAATCAAAGAAAAAACATGTAGACGGATGAAAAGGGAAGAGGAAAAGATACTACATATGAGATCAGTAAGAAAATGAAGAAGACATGGGTGAAGAGGAGTCCTTTTGTTGTAGGAAATGAGTCCTTCTGGGAATTAGTTTAAGGCCTCTGGCCTAGGGGGGAGTTCTCAAGAAAATATTTTAACCCCCTTGTTGGTAGTTGGTACCAAAATGTGGTAGATAGAATTTATTGATTTAGTGATGTGTAGATGTTTTGGGATCTCTTGTGGAGGATATTTGTGCAAAATTGAATGTCTGCGGAAGAATTTTATTTCACAATATGTGAAAGTAGGGTATCTGGATGACCTAGGGAAAAAAAATTATTGCAAATAAAAGGTTAGGTGCATGAATGATAAAAAGTCATTTCTATCTCTCATTTTTCACATTGCATTTTGAGAAGAAGAAGTTTGGAGAGCTCTGAAGTGAACTTTGGCAAAGATTCAAGTGTGAAGGCGATTAGGTAATCAAACCCTAATCCAACAAAATGTATTTATCTGTGAGCTTATGAATTTGGAAATTATGGAAATGGTTGCTCCATTAGTTGTGGCTATTAAGGATAGGAGGGTAAATGCACAAAGTTGGGTCCATGAAATGTGGAAGTTTTTTCCTTAGTTGAAAAAATGAAATCGTCTTTGCAAAAATGGGATCCCAATTTTTATAAACTGGATCCTGATATTTAAAAATTAGGATCCTGTTTAGGTTCAGGATCCCAAGCCTAAATGACAAATGGGATCCCACTTTTTAAAAATCAGGACCCCATTTTTTAAAGGGTCCCGAAGCGATGGATAGGGAACGTGATCTAGATTACTACAAAAAGGGATCCCAATTTGTAATAATCAGAATCCCGTTTTATAAAAACCAAGATCTCATTTCGTAATAGTATTTTTTTAAAAAATCGAACAAACCTTCATTTTTACTAGTAGTGCATAGGATCCTGATTTCTGAGCGACAGAAACCAAGGCACAACCTCTAGGTACCGTACTCCCATTTTTTTGGCATTTTTTCATTTCATATTGAAATTATCAATAAAATAATTGATTTTAGAATGTTTTTTTGAATTTTTTTTTATGTTTTAAGCATTTTATTTCTTTTTATAGTAGAAATGAGGAATTGTACAAATAGATGAAAAAACATGTCAAATTGTGAAGATATTGAATAGAAACGAAAAACTAAACCTTGAATTGTATTTTAGAAACAAAATTTAGCTTTTGAAATCGAAATTATTTGATGAAACCCAAAAAAAAAGTATTTGAAAACCCTAATTGAAACGAAAAAAAAATTGCATTTCAAAACCCTAGAAATTGAAATGAATTAAAAAATTGCATTTAGAAACCCTAAACAAGATTTTGAAACCTCAATTCAAATCAAAGCAAAAAGAATTTGAAAACCCTAGTTTTAAATGAAACTAAAAAATTGCATTAAAAACCCTAATTTCTTAGAAATTGAAACCCTGAATTGAATTGAAACAAATTTTTTTGCTAAAACCCTAAATTGAAATCAAACAAATCATTTTGATTTTGAAAACCCTAATTTTGAGCTCAAGAAAATTTATTTGCATTGCTTAAATGTTTTCAAATTTCATTTGCATTGTATGGAGAAAACGATATGTTAAACTTTAGTTTCAATGTTAAATTATAATTAGATTAGAAAAACGTTCCATTTTTTGTGACATGAGTACAGTATTGCTATATGAATTTTCATTTAGAACTATATTTTATATGAAGTTTGATAATTAATTATAGGTAAAATAATCAGTCCTATTAAAAAGATGAAATAAAAATAAAAGAAAAATAAACACACGTGCTCTAAATTCAAAATCTAGCTTCATCTAGGGTCTATGACAACAATACCATCTTCAAACTTAATTTTTTTTAGTTTCTCTTTTTCTGATTTTAGATTCAATAAATTCCAAGAGTTATTGATTTTTAAGTGAAATTAAAACGCTAAAATTCATAAGAGAAAAAAATCCTTATGTAGGAAGGAAGATCACATTGACATTCACGCTAGACATTCAACCACTTTAATATATCCTTTATTTCCAATATGTTTTCCTTGATTAAAGTCTCACACTTCATCATACAAATCATTTCAATTAGAGGAAGGCAATCTTGAATGATTAGTTATCTCATCTTAACAATCATCCTTGAAATCCTTTATAATTTATTAGTCTTGTTTTCAAAGACCACTGTGGAGATCCATACTCTTATTGATTAATTTATAGAAATATTTATGCAATCCTTTCATCCACTACTTAATGGAGGTTACCACACATTTTATGCTATATAATGTAGAGTCTTATTGTTGAGAAATTATGATAGGAATAGTGATAAAACTATCTATTGCATACTTGAGGGTCTTATGAATTTATTAAGACATGTTCAATAAATGACATATTTGAATTCAATCCTTGCTTGGTCTACCAATCCTTACCCATCCTAGATACAATAGTAGACACTATAGCTTTCATCCATTGTGTTCTATAGTTTTCTTACCTATATTAAAATAATATTTATTTGATAATCTACTAGGGTTGGCTAACTATTACCTTAATCAATTAATGATGTATCAATCTAAAAAAAAATTGATCCTTTATGTAATTCAAAAATATGGTGCATAAGGTTCTTGGTTTCTTCTTGATTTTAAGGCTATACAACATAGTTGCAATCTAAGACAAATCCCTTTTTGGTGGCTTAATGATTCGTTTCCTATTTTGAATGTTATATTCTAGCCAAGTGGGGAAAAAAGGAGTGTAATCTTCCTAAGAAGGAAATTGTAGATAATTATATGGATTCCTTAAACCCAAGGCTTGTTGGAGGATGATATTTTTCATATTTTCTTTTACATTGATATATTGTATGCCTTTGTGAATATTTATTTCCATTTTATTCATTAATATATCTACCTCTTTCATAGTCAAATATATGATAATTGAGTCTTCATGATCATTTCCTTCTCCTTGGGATTCCTCAACTTCTTGCGCCATTTTCTCATCCTTCACATTTTTTATTATCTTTCTAGTGATATCATTTTCCTTAAGCTTGTATTTCATCTTTTCTTAAGAATATTATCCTTAGTTTGATAAAATAATCTATCAATATTTAATAAGGAGTGTGGAGAATATAAAACAAGGTATAAAAATAGACCTTGTATTATTTCCTTATTTTGTGAGGATTGGGAATTAAATGTTTTTTTTTTCTCCTTGTGTTCTTGAAATAATAGGATTAGGACTATCATTAGTTGATAAATATTGATATGTTAAAGAATAGTTAGAATTCATAAATTTTATCAACATTTGTTTGCAAATTTAGTTAGAAAATTTAGTTAGATAGTATTAAATATTCATTTCTATTTTATGTTTTGATCTCTCTTAGTCTAAAATCTCAATTTTTGCACTAGTTACCTAGACACTAAAGAATCTAAATATTTTTATTTTCTAATTTTTTTTAGGTTCTTTCAATTCCAAAAAATCTAAACTAAAATACTTGATTCAAAATTAAATAATTTTATATTATACATTTTATATCATAAAATTAATTTAAGTGGGTTTAATATTAATGAAAAAAATGTTAAATAAAATAATCTTATATTCAATTAAAAAAAAATCCAGTTAAAATATACATAAAACTCAAACCTAATCATACATAATTATGTGTTTCTATTATGGAAATAGTCAATCTATTCATAAAATAAAAAATATTCAGAAACTAAGCACTAACTTGCAAGTCCATTATTCCAAGGGCCACCCAAACTTCACCCTAAGTTTGCTAAACCCTAAGCCCTGAACTCTAAAATCTAAACCATTAACACTAAAGCATTCATTTTTTATTAGGAACCTAAAATGAAATTTGGTTGCCTTAGGAAACTCCACCAAATTTTATTCCCTTAAGCCATGTCATTTTTTCATAGGACCTTACTATAAAGATCCCCTTTATCCATCCTATTACCATAATCCCTAAACCCGAAAGACATCATTTTTTCCTAGGCCCTTAATAAAATTTGGTTGCCTTGGGAAACATCACCAAATTTTATTCACTTGATCCATGTCATTTTTTCCTAGGACCTCACTATACATAGGTCGCCTTAAGCCATCCTATCACCCTAAATCATAAATTGATGTCTTAAGGGGTCCTAATATGACATTTATTAATGGGATCAAAGAAGTTCTTAAAATTTGGTGAATTTTCCCAAGGCAACCAAATTTAACAATAATAAGATTGTTCAAGATTATAATATGAATGATATTTCATGATCTAGGTTGGTCAGTTGAAACAAGAGCTATCTCAATCAACTATTCCGCAAGAAAAAATTCTTCACTAACTTGCAAGTTCATTATATTCCAAGGGACACCAAAACTTCATCCTAAGTTTTGTAAACCAAATTTAACAATAATAAGATCATGCAAGATTATAATATGAATGATATAAATCATGATTTAGTTTGATTAATTTATGGTTTAGGGTGATAGGATGGCTCAAGGGGATCTATGTCAAGTAATTTCCTAGGACAAAATGGCATGGCTCAAGTGAATAAAATTTGTTGAAGTTGCCTCAAAACTTAATGAAATTTGGTTGCCTTGGGCATCTTCACCATATTTTATTCACTTAAAATCCATTTCATTTTTTACTATCACCTTACTACACATATCCCCTTAAGCCATCCTATCACCCTAAATCATAAATAAACATCTTAAGGGGTCCTAATATGAAATTTCTTAAGGCCCAGATCAAAGAAGTTCTTAAAATTTGGTGAAGTTGCCCAAGGAAACCAAATTTAATAATAATAAGATTGCACAAGATTATAATATGAATGATATTTCATGATCTAGGTTGGTCAGTTGAAACAAGAGCTATCACAATAAACTGTTCCACAAGAAAATGTTCTTCACTAACTTGCAAGTTCATTATAATCCAAGGGACACCAAAAATTCACCCTAAGTTCTGTAAACCAAATATAACAATAATAAGATCATGCAATATTATAATATGAATGAGATAAATCATGATCTAGGTTGATTAATTTATAGTTTAGAGTGATAGGATGGCTTAAGGGGATCTATGTCTATTAATTTCCTAGGACAAAATGGCATGGCTTAAGTGAATACAATTTGGTGAAGTTTCCTTAGACCTTAATGAATTTTTTTTGCTTTGGGCATCTTCACCAAATTTTATTCACTTAAAATCCATGTCACTTTGTACTAGGACATTACTACATAGATTCCCTTAAGCCATCCTATCACTCTAAAACCTAAATCTTAAACTCTAAACCGTAAACCTATAACATTCATAAATTTTCCTATATTAATAGTTAATTGTATTTTCATTCAAGTAAAATGACTTAGACATAAATGACGCTTAAATATTTTATCATATGTATTCAATTAGACCATTTATATTGAATGGTTTAAGGGTATTTCCTAAACATGTATCTTACATTTTGAATTTTTCAAATCTAGTGCAGGTTCACTCATATCTTAGAGATCACATGGATCAATTCAATAATATTCGCAATCCACCTCCATGCCATCCATCTCCACTACCTTCACCTCCACCTCCACCCACTCCACCTCATAACCCGCTACCTCCACCACTTGAAATTGATGGTGCTCATTTGCAAGCACAAATCAATTCCAATGTTAGAACCATTCATGATCAAATCAACATTATTCAAATTGAAGATTTTTTTGCACCACCTATGAGGATGATTGCATCTAGGATGCAAAATATTGTTAATGTTGTTAGGGCTATGGATGGGATCTTAGATGAGCATTGAAAATGGCTAGAGGAGAGGAAAACTTTTGATTCTGAAAAGGAAAATGCAAATAAATGAAGAGATGTAGTAGAGAGCCACAATAGTTTTTAAATTAAGACAATGATCTTAAATAGTTATGAATTTATGAATTTATGAATTTGGTGAATGATGGATATTAAGAGATGCAGTAGAGAGCCACAATAGTTTTTAAATTAAGACAATGATCTTAAATAGTTATGAATTTATGAATTTGGTTCTAGATGGATATTTTTAGTGACATGAATTTATGAACTTATAATGATGAATTTATAACAATATATATTTTATGACTATCTACTAGATCATGATTTCTCCTAATGGAAAATTGTAATATATATATGTGTGTTTGTGTGTGTGTGGGTGTGTGTTAGACATAAAATGAGCTTTTTGTGAATGTTTCAAGTTTATTATTTAGTATGTACACATGTATTAAAATAGCATATAGTTGTTAAATTTTGAGAATTTTATGTATGTACATAGTTTAGTTTAATGATGTATGCATGCAAATTATGCATGGTATTTTTTATTTTAAATGTATGTACATGGTAAATTTTGAGTTTTATATGCACATGTTCAAGTTAAATCAATGTATATGTGTGTTTAAATTTTATATGATCTTAATATATGTATGCACATCCTATTTAAACAAATTTGCATGTGTGTTTCAAATTTAACTATTTCTTGTAATTTTTAAAGTTTGTATGTTAATTTTGTATAATTTAATGCAGTTGCACACTTATATCTCATATTATGGATGATTTTAGCATTGATGATATCATCAATCGACCACCTCAGCCACCTTCCCCTCACCCTCCCCCTCCCCCTCCCCCTCTACCTCCACCTAGTATGCCATCTCCAACACTTGTTGCATCTAATGAGGCTCACTTGCGAGTGCACATAAATGATCAGGTTGCATCCATACAAAATAAAATCAATGTTATGTAGATTCAAGCATTGATTCCACTACATCTTAGATGTTTTGCATCTACAATGCAAAATTTTTTGGATGCCATCAAGACCATTGATTCTGATCTAGATAGGCATTGACGAGACAAAGAACAAATGAGACAATTTTATGCTGATGGTCTCTCTTATAAAAAATATTAGACCTTAAAATAACAAAAGCCCACCTAGCACCCTACTTTCTTGACCCCATTACTCAAAAAACCATTCCTCTAAACAAATTTAGAATATCCATGAGGTGGTGCATACATCCACAAATGAGTGCACAAATTTGGGATCGATGGTATATGGTTTTTGATAGTCCCCCACATGCTCATTGGGAGTGCCTATTGTATTTTTTGAGGAAATTGTATGTAGAGTTTGTTATGGGGAAAAAGCCCAATTATTTTGATTTTAAATCATTTTAGGGTGTTGGTGGCGGCATGCCACAACAAAGGTTAGGGCAAGGGTTGATCCCCAATGCATCATGCATGTGAAACCCCTTGTTGCTACTCTTGGTCCTCCCATTCATACACCTGTGCATCATCAAGCTATGTTATTGACATTAGGTTCCCTTAGTACACTCGCAAGAGACCTTGGTCATCATGCTTCGATGATGATGGAGTGCTTTATGGAGCTAGTTTGAGTACCACTCCAGGAGTGTCGAGGCTCATCCCACATGTATGTAATAGTTTCCATCAAGTATGATATGGACCTGATAGGCCACACCTAGTCCGAGTTGATGTGGAGATTCTGGTGGTTCATTTCATCACCTCAGTTCATTTGTAGAGTTTCTTACAGCAAACCAACACCTTGAGGACACTGCGACACAAGTATAAATATTCAACTACATGTTCATTTTATAAGAATTTTGATGAATGTATATATCAAAGATAACTTGGCAATACATTTTAACAATCAAAATTTTTGGTGTATAGATGATAGTAATGATGGGGAAATCATTTGTTCCATGAGTACATACATTGACACCATTCCTACTCAAAAACCCTTATGGGGTATTTTGATTTCAATATTTTAAATTATAAATGAAATGATTGTTAACTTGATTTTTAATTTTATAATTACATATATGTTTGAAATATGTATGTTGGTTTAGGCGAGTCCATTGGCTTCCACATCGATTCCACCTGAGGGGCTTTCAAGTACTCCTCCACTATCAGGTATCATAGATTAGGGGCAGGTACATTTATATTGTAAATCATTTAACTTACATTAGTATAGTTACAATTACGAGTTTTGAATTAAGTATATATGAAATGTGCATGTACACTTGTAAATATTATAAGTGTTAAATGCCTACATGTATGTCTAGATTGATACCACAATGAGAATGGGCATCAGGCAAATGCTAGATGTTGTGACTACTCGTGAGGCCTTTGATTTTTTAGGTTGTTTAAAAAAAATTCTACACAAAATGTGCAAACTTGAATATATAGATATATATATTAACCTAATTTAACTATACATTCTTTAATTTTGATCTTGTAGGACTTTGTTACTACGATTTTCAGCCCTGACCTAGACATAGTTACACCTCTAGGAGGACATGCAGAATAGGCTCCGGATCAAATGGTAATTTAATTTTTTTATTATATTTAAATTCAATTATATATTATATTGTGAGTATAACTTTAATTTTAAATTTCAAACTAAATATATATATATAATATGAGCTAATACAAGTTTTAAATTATTTTTCTTTTATAGCATGAGACACATCTTGTAGTTGAGCATGTACAAATAGGTCTTGGAGAAGAGGGTGCACAACCTCAAAATATGGTACAATTAAAATATGATAAGTTATAAATTAATTTCAATTAAATAATTTAATTTCAATTAAATAATTTTTAATTGTAGACTTGTGCATCTAATTTCAAATTTATTTTTCTTGTTTATGTAGATTGATTCAAAGAATGTAGAGGTTTCTTCAGGTGCACCAGAGCATCTAGACCCAGATATGATGATAATTTAATTTGATGATGAATTATAAATTAAATTGTCATTAAATAATTTTTCATTGTCTTACATATGATTTCATCTTTCTTTTGTATAGAGTGTTTTATTTCATCTGCATAGTTCGCATGGCATGAAGATTTCTCTTGATTATAGAGACAATACATGAACTAGAAACATGATTTTGTGGGTTATATTTATTTATTTCATGGACTATATTTCTGGTTTGTCATGTACTTTGTTATCAAAATTTTCTTAAGGGGATATCTTAAAGAGTCATAATACAATATATTAAGGGTTCATAATACAACGTCTTAAGGATATAATTGATTTAACAATAATGTATGCAGGATATTTAGTGATTTGAAGACATAGTAGGACATATATGTACATATATGTCATCTCAAAACAATGTTTACCAAATTTGGATATGCCATCTCAAGAACATCTCAAACTCATGCCTAGAATGTAGTAGGTCTTCACATTGCCTGCCATCAAAAAGGTACAAGCAATATCAATGAAGCAATCAAAACATGCATATTTTAATTTATATAAAACTATATATATGTACACAACTTAAGTACCCGCATTTAAAATTATTCCACACATGTGTAGGTTGAATCCAGGCATCCTCTCCTTTTTGTTTCAAAGTATGAGATCAATGCAATGATGGCTTAAGGATACAAAAAAGGATAATAAATCAATTTTAACCATTAATGTACAAGCACTATCAATATGTAATCAAAACATGTATTTAAATATATTTTAACTAATAATTACCTCTATTTAAAAGGATAATATAAAACTTAAACTATATTTACCTATATTTACTTATTCCATTGCACCATCTGCATCGTGTCTTTTTCATAATGCATCTATGATTATCTCATGCTCTTCCATAGAAATTTTCCATTACACTTTATTTATAGGTCTCCTGTGATACCGATCTAGTTTTATATTTGTTTCCACCACCAAATGTGAATAATGTATAATTTTTTATGTGGTTCATAATATTTGAATGCAACTATCTACCATTCTTCCTTGCCAAGTATTTTCATAGCCAAGTTCCAACAACTACAACTGATCCTATTGGAAAACATGAAAAACATCATCAAATAAGTTCTCAAAATATTCTTAATGGGATCAAAGACTTGTTCTAAAAAATTGCTTAAGGGGATCAAAAACTTGTTATCAAAATTTTCTTAAAGGGATTTATTAAGGGGATCACCATACCTATTGGATAATGATAGCCATCATCATCTTCTCGAGGTGGTATTAACTTATTTTTAGTCTCCACACAACAAGCCAACCAATATTTTGTTTTCTCTTCATTCCCCTCAGGTGCAACAACATCATACACATGCCATGCAAACAAAAAATGATTTAATAACTTGTGCATATCCATATAAATAATTTAGTATTACAAAATAACTTAATAAAGTTAAATAAAATGAAATAAATTGAATTAAATTACCTGCTTGTACAAAGTCTGAAACACGGTCATAGTCTTCAGATGCAAACACTTGATCATTTTATTCAATAGTTCTTTCATATTTATCATGTGCTTGTGCAGGTGTCAACAATCTTTGCTTCCACTTTTCAACCCATTTTGTATTTTCACATTCTTCCCAATCTCCTAAGATACAAAACTAGAAAAAACATGCAAGCTCCCTTGTCCAGATAGTCCATGTGCTTGTTGTCAAACTCCTAAATGAATGCCATTTAGTATATCCACTGATTATCTCATAGTCAACTCTAGGTACGATGTTCTCTTCTTCAACCAACCAAAAGAATTGATGAATTGTAGAGTACTCACTCAAACTAGGTCTAGATAATATTGTATTACACCAATCCACAATATCACATGCATCTTTAAATTTTATTGCATCTTTAAATTTTAATTGTTCTCTAGCAAGAATTCTTTTGACACACGCACCAGCTCCATCATGTTCTCCTTTACCATGCCCAACTTCAATAAAACTCCATATATGCTAGACATTAAGTTCCTTGTGAACCCTACTTAATCAATAGAACATTTGAGAATTATTGAACTACCCCATACAATTATTTGACCATATGAGGTGTTCTTTCATATGGATTCCTCTTTCTCTTAAATTCTTGTAAAATATACTGAAATAGTATTGAACAAACTCCGATGACTCTAATCAGTTGTCACTCAAAAAAAATGAAATCCCTCAAAAAAATTCTATCACCCTTAGTGCTATCATCTGCATGTCTATAAAAAATATGGACAAACATAGCTACTTGCACTAAATTATAATACTATGATTGAATTTCCTCTTATAGAGGTAGAGTATAATTTTCTACAAAATCAACCATTGAAAATATAGTACCAATTGGAAATGTGTTTCTACATGCGTGAAATTGGCCATCAAGCCATTGAGCATGGTGAGAGTGCATGACATATTTTGGTACAATCTTATTCTTTTCATGAATGCATGCACACTAACATTTTTTGTAACTAAATCACAACGCTTTCCTATTTTTTCATCTTTTAAAGAATAGTGAACATTATTTAATCTTTTACCATATACTAATTGTTGTCCAAAATCATTATCAACACTTTCATGCATACAAATTCTTAAGAATGAAAGATTTCCATAGTCAATGCATTATTCAGAAATAAAAGAACTTAAATAAAAAAAATTACCATTAGATCTTTCACAAAACAAACCTGAAATAAACTCCCTTATTGCTTCAGGTGGCATATTAATACCAAATTCATTTATAAACATGTTATTATGTAAGGTACAATGTATATATTGAAAAACATCATAAAAATAATGAAATTGAACATGTGTTTTACAACAACAAGATATTTTTTGCTTATTAATTTTTGCATACCACGGTTTACATTTTTCAAAAGACCTTTGACATATTTTAATATTACCAGGTAACACTAAATCACCACAAAATTTCCTATAAAATTTAGTTTGTGTTGTATCTAATAGATGTTTTGGGTGAGGATCATGAACTTTGGACCCCACCCTTAATTTTAAAACATCTCTAGCATTAGATGAAACCCTAGTATTATCATGCCAATATTTTTTGATCAAAGATTCAATTTCAATATTCAATTTCATATCAAACCTTGGGATTCAACCACTAGAACTCCAACATTGGTTGATAGGATCATTTTATATACTTTCTCTTCTTTTTGCCACTCTTCGCAATGTTTTAGGATGTATTTTTAAAAATTCACTAATATTTCTTACCATTATTTTATTCAAAGTTGTTTTATTAACTATAGCAGTTGTTATAGCTCTTCTTGATGTATTTCTATCTTTAGATCAAATATTTTTCCCAATAGATTGAATGAAACTAGCAATAGTAGACATAACATATTTTAATGATTCATCTTTTCTTTTTGGTTTAACAAAAAAGCCTAACCTTTTCATTATTTTTTTCAATTTTTTGCATTCTCATCAATTGCATCATTAGTTGACATTGAATTGCAATTTTTTTTATGATAAAATATTTTTTTGTATATTTTATTTGCATGTGTTCTTATTTTCCTCCAAGAAATTTGACCAAGAAGATTATCAAAAACACCACTTTCAATTTTTAAAAAAATTACTTTCATTAAATTCAACATCACATTCTAGATTTTCATCTTCATCTTCAAAACAATTTACATCTTCATCTTCATTTTCATCAACAAAACGGTTTTCATTTTCATTTACATCAACAAAATGGTTTTTTTTTTCATTTTAAACAAAAGGATCATTCTCATTTTCATTTTCAACAAATTCTATAAAAGTTTCATCTCCCTAAATATTATCAATGTCAAGATCGTTAAGTCCAACATCTTGTAAAACTTCTACATAGGAATTTACCATTTCACCAACATGTGGATTTGAAGATGTACCTGAATTTGTGCATATTGAAACATTCTCCATAGCATTGAAAGAGGGATTTGAAGACATAGTAGGACTTGTTTGTATAATCATATTCTTCTCCAAATTGACTTCTTGCAAGTTTTCTTCATCTACAACCATGGTCTCCTCAATGTTTTCATCTTCAATAGTTCTGGGATTGGATGCTCCCCCATCATATATTGATTTAATTCGCATTCTTCTTTCTCTTTGTCTTTGTCTCTCTATCTCTTTTTTTGCTTCAATTTCTTCAAGAGTCAATGTCTTCCTCCTCTTATTACGAGCTTTATCTCCCATGATTATAAAATTATCAAGCACAAATGAATGTCAATAATGAAATTATTCAAAAAATTCAATCCAAATTGGAAGTTGAAGACCTATAAGGACAAAATTATTCCTCTTGTGTTCCTCAAAACAAGAAGAAAACTATCAAAATTCCACTTTAAAAATTGTTTTATTCTTGTATCCTTTGAAAAAATCAATCCATATTGCAAGTTTAAGACCTTTTGTTCCTCCAAAAAAGTACAAAAATAACACAATTCCACTTCAAAAATAGTTTACATGATGTCGGGTAATCCCACAATAGTGGTTTACATTTTTTGGCCAAACTGGACACTGAAATTACTATTTTTAACTAAATCTTCACATTCAGGCACCTATAGTGGCTAAACCATGAGGAATTTGAAGATGATGAAAACTAGAGTCTCATCACATTTTTTCCGTAGATTCTAAAACCATTTTTTTCAAAATTTTTGGAATAAGATTACACTTCTTTTTCCATCTCTCACAAAAACTAGTTTTTTCGGAAAAAAACATTTTTAAAACAAGACACTCACCGTATACAACATAACTTTTTTTGTATGAAGGATAAAATTATAATTTTTTTGAATTTAGATTTGTAACTACGGTATCTAGCACTTTCATTTGGTCTCATATTTTTTAATTGAATATTTTTTCCTTAGTAGAGTTTCAAAGTCAAACCAATTGCAATTCAGACATCGGCGGATTGTATACAACATAACTTTTTCTGTATGTATCGAAATTCAATTTATTTATTTTTAATGGATCAAGGAAATCAATACCCAGCACAAAAATATTTTAAAAATAAATATTTTGATATTTTTCTATTTATTCACATTGCAAAACAAAGAGCTTGATTTTCAGTGAAAAACTTATGTTTAATAAAACTAAAAAAAAACATACATAATAAATCCAAAACATATTCAAATTATATTTGTGGGATAGCTCATTTAGAAGATGACTATAATCTTTTGAAATAAATTTCAAATGAATTTATTTGATCCCCCAAAATGTAAATCAAAAGTGATTTTTTATCAGCATTTTGATTGGTGTAAAGGAGACTCATTTATAGGTATGGTTTAAAACTAGCGAGGTTCTATCCAAGGGGGTTTGATCTAAGGTGGTTTGATCAAACCATATTCAATTGGAATCCTTAAAATGGAACTTTTAAAGGCTTAAATCATTATATTTTCTAAAAATATATGATTTCAGCAAAAATCAGTTCCTCTCAGAAATTGTAAACCAGCTTTGTGAGGTCATCCTGCCTCCTTTGAAAAAATTAATAAAAGTTGCAAGTCATCACTTATAAAGATAATACTTGATGAAAAATAGCCCATTTTTACTGCTCTCGATTGTACATGTGAAGTTACAGACTTCATGGTAAATTTTGACAGTCAATTTAAATAAAACGGTTAAAAAGGAATGGTATCTCGTTTATAGAACGAGATCTCGTTCCCAATTTTAAATGTGGGAACCATTGACAAAGGAATGAGATCTCATTTTATAAAGTGGATCCCATTTCCTTGTCAACATTCTGAACATTAAATATTAGGAACGAGATCCTATTTTCTATAATTTTAATTTTAATTTTCATTGTGGTCGGGTTTCTACCTTGTATTTTGGTTCAGGAAAAGCATTGGGAATCTGAACCTAGGCCTTCAACCTGGTTTGACTTGTAAGTTGAAGGTCCTAGCAATGTTAGAGAAAAATATCAAGTTTGGATATATGGCTGATGACTTTTTTTGTAGAATTTTTTGACGAAATTAAAACCCATTTTAGATGAGACAATGTAGATTCCAAATATGTAATTTATTTTACAATTGGATTATGTTTTCTATTTTTCAATTAATTTCTAATGAAACTAGTTCATAAACTTTAAATATTAGGGTTTTTTACTATTTTAATAACTTTTGATCAACATAACATTTTGATGAATGGATTGCACAAGAACAAACTTCAAACAATTCTTTTCAATTTAAAACTAAAAATAAAAAATGTTAAGTTTAGGTCATCTTATGCATGTTGTACATGACAATTTTTCAAAACGACAGATGTGCGTATTAAAAATTTAACAAAAAAAAAAAATCAATAAAAAATTACTAAAGAAAAGCGACTTTTAAAGAGTGGTTTTTAGAAAGGCATATTGAAAATCAATTTTTACAATTTGGGTATTGAAATGAATTACATATTTGGAAACTAGACTCCAAATACTACATTTTATGGTTACTAAATTTTTCGAAGATTCCATGTCTAAGTGCTTCAAATTTTAAGGTCAAATGTGTCAAATTCTGAAAATCAAGGAAAACACTTCCATTTTTTGGCCAAAAAGTGGACTCAACTTCTTGCTAGCACCTAGGCCCCATACGAAATTCAAATAGCACCCGTTCAAATCAATTGAGACAGAACCACTAGGTGCATTTTCTTTCATTATGTATGGTGTTTTGCATATCGAATATGTTAGGACATACATTCATGCAAATGTTGAAGAATTAGGAAGCTCCCAGTTGTTGAATTTATACGCAAATCACATTGTTGGAGAATATTTCTATGTAAAACCTTAATTCAAGACTTTGGAGGAGAACTTCACTCGAATTATGAAGTTTCTCATGTTTGAAAAAAATGATGGGTTTGGTATATATTGAGTTGAGTGCATGTCGAGTTTATATGGTTAAAGTCAGTATTTCAAGATTACAAAGGAAGCTATAAGGATTGTTACTTATTTGAATTCATCTGGTGGGTTGCCGACACTGAAATCGATGAAAAACCAAATAGTCACAGATGCAACTGGTTCCAATTTCGATAAAAGAGCCATGAAAATCAATGATATCATCGAAGTGGATGTTAGATTCACCTCTATGGTTATTTGTTACAAAATCTATCACTCCAACCAGGATAAATCTGTATTCGGTACTAAAATTTATGTAGCTTATCAGATGGTCAAAGAAAATGCAGAGTGAGATCTATGTGAATTACTCTGAGGCCAGGTAATTGAGAATCTTGGGAAAATCAAGAAGGATAAGAAGAACATTTTCAAGTATGACAATTTTCTTTTGTGTCTATTCTTCTACTTCTTGAATGAAGTTCTAGCAGTTGGTAAAGTGAAATGGGAAAGTGACAGACCTGTAGTTGTTCAAATCAAAGATATGTTATACAAAATTGGAGACATCAAAGCAAGGAGAACTACTAATTTGGTGTTATTTCAAGAATTTTTAGAATGAGATGCAAGCTAGGGAAAGGATTCCTACATCTATTGTGGAAAATTACAAGGACACAATTTCTTCATGGTTGATATTGATCAACACTTAGTGGAAATTGTAGAACCTAGAACAATTTGGATAATGCCTATGGAAAATGAGGTTGAAGAACACATTTTGGAGTTGTAAGCTAAACACTTGTTGAGTAAACCTCGAGATCCGATAGAAGAAAGTTTTGGTACCTTTTCATAAAAGGACATACAAGTGCATGATCAACTAAGGAAGCCTATGATAGCTAGGAGAGTGAGAAGGGAAGTTGAAGCTTTTGCATAAAGCATGTGGATATTAGCTTAAGTAGTGAGAGAAGCTAGGAGGAAAAGTGAACAATTTGAAGAAGGAGAGACAACTAGAACTGAGTCTGCTAATCCGACAACATCCTCTACTAGATCTAGATCTACAAGGAGCTATGCTCTCTCATATAGTCCTGCAAAGAAGTCAAGCCTTGTGAAAGCTCAAGTCAAGACATCTGGGAGAGAAGGAAAGAGAAAGAAGGATAAAAGCACAAGAGTTGATGTTGTTGTTTCAGAGGATGAAGAAATGGAATCTGATGAAGAGGTAAGAGAAATTAAGAAAAAGGGTTCTAAAGCATCAAAAATTTCTAAGGACAAGCCCTCTAGTGAAGAGAAAGCAAAAAAAAAAGATGAAAACTAAAAAATCAAGTATGTTCAAGTAGAAGAAGTGGAAAAATCCTTGATTAAGGATGGTAATCTTAGGCCACTTTTTGATTCGTTTGACACCTTTTAGTGCTAGTCAAAGAATTCTTGAGGAAGCCACAATAAAGTATTTGAATAATTTCAATATGAATCTCATTTAAATAATGTCTGAGTTACCTAAAGGTCTATATGAAGTCTTAGAAATGAGGAGAGTGAATGAAAGAACTGAAGAAGAGTGAATGAGAGAATGAATAATTACTGATCTATTTTTGGTAATGTCAATGGATGAAATGAAGAAGATCCTGAGTGATGCAAAAAGGGATTTGAAGAGAAAAACAAGGGTGAACAAGCTAATGATTGGAAAAACTAAAGAAGTTTCAATAGACACTGAGAAAATCCTTAAGGAAGTGTTGTTGAAAAGAAGATATAATGTTGTTTCTAAAGAAACTCATAGTGAAGATGCACCATCTAGTCTACTAAATGAAGAAGGAAAAGAAGATACATTTGAGGAGAGTCTGAATCCTCTTGTCATGCAAGATGATGAAATTCCTATGGAGACTGAAGATCCTAAATTTATGCCAGTTGATGAAATTGAGACTCATGAAGTTAAGGAAGAATCAATGATTAAAGAAAAGAAGGTTGAAGTGAAGGAGATTCCTATGCAAGCAAGAGACATTGCTAAGGTAGTAAAGGATTTTTTGGAAGAACAATAGGAGGAACTTGATTCTGAACTAGTTAAAGGTCCTATCACTTTTCCACTTTATCTCCTTTTGAGAAATTGAAGGTAGCATCATTTGCTTAGGCCAAGGCAAGGGAGGAGATTTTGAAATCTCACATTGAAGATAGTGAGATATTAAATCTTGCATCCGGTATTCTGGAGAAGATAATTCCTACATATGTCAAAGATTCATTCTCCATCTGGTCAGTTGAAGAAACTTGTCAATTCTGTAAGTACTCAATTTGAGTCTCTTGAAAATTTAGCTATGGATAAGGTTTAGAAGGAATTTGATGAAAACAGGTTTGGTAGATTGAATGGAATGATTGCTAATGATAAGTATTTGTTAGCTACCTATGTAAATAATATTCAAGGTGTTTTGTCTAAAGGTGGAAACCTTTATAAGTCATGTTTATCATTCTCTAAGTTCACCGAGGACACTAAAAATAAAATGAAGGAATATAAGTGTAATGATGGATATTTTTTGCAATGGTCAAAATTGGGTTAGTAGCACATGCACATTAATAAAAACATCAAGCAATCAAATGCAAAGGAGAAAATGAAAGAAACTAGAAAGATCTCACCCATTTCTATACTCCATGGTTGGTTTCCATTGCACCTCCTTGGCTTTGTTGTGTTGGAGAGTGTGCCCTCAGATTTGTGTGTGTGAGCAAATCTCTAGAATGTCTAGTCGTAAGAAAAAATTTGAAGGATTTCTTTTGAAAACTCTATGCAAATTAAAAATGAATTCTAAATTGCTAGTAGCTAAAATAACAATAGAATGCAATATAAAAGATTAAAAGATAAAATCCCAAGATTAAAAGATGTCCAAAAATGAGGACAAGATTGGCATTTTATAGAAAATGCAATCTTGAATGAACGGATGAGATGAGAGATTGAGAAAATACCCTAGAGTCAAAGGTCAAGATTCAAAGTGGCAACTCTCAATTAGGGTTAGGGAAAAATTCCCAAATGAGTGAATAAGATTTAATAAAATAAATTAAATCAAGGATAAATGTGACAATGAGATGAAATTAGTAAAAATCAAAAGATAAGAAGATGAGATTTTAGAAAATCACTAATTCTAGCAATTACTTGATTTGTAGAAGAATATTTCCTTTTTGAATTAAAATAAATTCAAAATATGGATTTAGTGAGGTAATAAGTAATTGATTTTTGAAATTAATTACTTAAAGAAGAATCTATTAACTATGTGAGACATTTTTAAATAAATTATTTTATTTCAAAAGATGGAAGTGTCACATAAAGCAATTAAATAATTAGAAATAATTATTTAATTTAGAAGAGGTGATTGATTTAATTAAACAAATTAATAAACTTATTTAATTAAAATAAGATTTTGGAAATTAGTGACATATTAAATAAAAATATTAAAATATATTATTTTAATAATCAAGAGGACATTAATGATAGGGATTAATTAAATAAAATGAGAACTTTATTTAATTATGAGTTTAATTTAGATAATTAGTGACACATTAAATAAATAAGATTTATTTATTTAATAATCAGGAAGAATAGAAGATCGTGATTAATTATTTAATTAATAGTTGAAGGTGGGTTAGGAACATAATTAACATGCCATAATTATGCTAGGACGAAAGGTGGTAAAATAATGCTCACAGGCCTAGGTCATTTTTAGGTGTCTACATTTGCCCCTCTTTGTCATAATGTAGCTTGTCGTATTGTGGCAAAGAAAACAATTCTAAAATATGCCCTAGCGAAGGTATGGAGCACCTATGCCCCATTGGAATTTTTTTTGAATTTTGCCCCGGGGTCAGATAAATTTGGAAAGTATCCTAATTAGTCAAATAAATGGCCAGAAAAGAAATGGTGCAATCCAATTCAGAAATAGAGGACGTTAAGCTAGCCAAAATGCTAGTCAAGGATGGTCAAACAAGCCTCCAGTACAAACCTACTAGGTCAAAACCCTAATTTTCAGCCTATAAATAGGTTGAAAAAGAAAAATGGAGTGTCATTTTCACATTTTCTATATCGAATTTTTAGAGCTCAGAACCTAAAATGACAATGGTGATTCCTACAATAGACCACCATGGGTATCGCATGCAGACCTTCTGACGACTCAACAGTGCAGAGGCACCGATAAGTACCCTATTCCCTATTAGAAACCCTAGATCAGACATGCCAACCTAAACACCTTCCACAAAAGAGAAAACATAAAAAAGCAGAGCTTTGCATGCGAATGTGCAAAATGATATATTCAGGAATTCAATATTACAATGAGATGATTTGCTTTATAAAAGCAAAGTATGCAACCCTAATGTTGACCTAAAATTAGCTCAACTAAATAAAGCTTACTTATTAATTAAGTAAACTAATTATTACCTAAGCAAAACCTAAGTAAAGTTATGCAAGTGTAATTAAATATTAATTACACTAACACCCCCCCATAAGTGCAACTTAGGGAGACTAAATAAGCATGCACCTAAAACTAAGATGAATGCAAGAAAGCATGAATGGGTCCCGACAACAAGGCCTGATCAGGTACCCATGTACAAATGTAATAATGAGGTAGAGAAGGAAAACCCAGTGGGACAAACCCCCCTACAATGAGATAATTGATGCAAAGAAGCACTGGAAGAACACTGTAGAGTAAAACTGGAACCGCAATTTGGAAAGCAAGGAAAGATACTTCTATCTACAAGAAACCATATCAGAATCATAATGATGCAACAGCAGACCTGATGCCACAGAACACTTGAACACTCCAAACTGGAACAACCCTGGAATCCATAAAGCAACAGTAGATGATATGATGATGACAGCATCTGGAAGCCATGAATCTCGATGTCAATGCCAAACTGAGACTAAAACTCTTCCATGGGAAAAAGTACCATACAGACTCGGGAACAATAACCACAAATTTAGTGGCCCTCAAACTGAGATGGATTTGATTCGGATCACTAACCATAGGCTCTCAATCTAAAGTGTGAACCAAAATGAATCTGGTATGTGTCAAGCTAAGACAAAATATGGCCAAAATAAACTAAGAAACTAGATTACAACTCATGCGAGTTGGCATCAAAACACGATAAAGATTATTATGCAAGAAACCCCCCTCATGGAACTTTATATCATTTCATTTATTACAATCCCCAATGACTGAAAAAGGAGAGAATGCCTAACATGCATAAACAAAAAATGAAAATAGACCTTAGATCTGTGTAGAGGACTGAACCAGCTTCCCAATGCCAAAAGAATGGCGAAAAAAGGATCACCGAGTCAAAAGATATGCCCTCTGGAGTGAAAAACAAAAGTTCTGAGTTCAAGGACCTGCAAAATAAATCTGGAGAAAAATCTAGAAAAACTAAAATGTTGAATAGATCAGTGCCAGAATCAGCTTTCCAACGGAATTTTTTTTGCAAAAAACGGGCACCATACGCAAAAGTTATACCCGATTTCGTGAAAGTGCTCCAGAAAGGCCAATAAGGCCTGCAGGCAACCTAGGGGGCTAAAACATTTCGGCCCCTGGTCCTGCATGCGACCAGAGGCTAGCGGATAGAGGCTGGGGCGGAGCCCATGGTTCTCCATATGATCACCCGGGGTGCTCGGAGGCTGGCTGGGGCTGAGCGCGGGCCGCAGGTTCTCCATATGACCGACGGGCTTGGCGGAAGGGGCGAAGGTTGGGCTGGTGGTGCTGGGTGGCGGTGGCTGCTGGGTGGCCATCCGGTGACCGCCTAGTGGTGTGGTGGTAGTGGAAATGTGCAACCTTGGAGGCACTAGAACAAATCCCAAAAAATGGAGTTTTTTGCATTTTTTTCAAAATTTGTGCCTCGAAACGCATGCTGGGGACGCCGTACGGCTTCCCGGGCAAAAAAAATTTGCCTTCCGGATCAACTTCGCCAAAATCGACGAAACGAAAGGTGATATTTGGGTTTTTGGCTGCTGTGAATGCAATTGTGACTTGCGTTTCTGCTCAAAATGCTCCAAAAAAATGGCTACCTCCAGAGCTTCCAAAAAATCAGCAAACTTGAAACCTTCACAGATTTTGCAAATGATGACCAAAATCTGCAATATAAAAGCCAAACCTGACTTTTTCCAGTGCTCTGAATCCAATGGAAAGGCTCAATCTGATCCAAAATACAGCATAGATGAAATCAAGGCATGATACCCTCGAGGAACCCTGAACGAAATCTGCAATGGTTTTCTCCAAAATTTGAGAAGGGGCTACATGTCAAGGCTCTGATACCATGTTAGAAACCCTAGATCAAACATGCAAACCTAAACACCTTCCACATAAGAGAAAACATAAAAAAATAGAGCTTTGCATATGAATGTGCAAAATAATATATTCAGGAATTCAATATTACAATGAGATGATTTGCTTTATAAAAGCAAAGTATGCAACCCTAATGTTGACCTAAAATTAGCTCAACTAAATAAAGCTTACTTATTAATTAAGTAAACTAATTATTACCTAAGCAAAACCTAAGTAAAGTTATTCAAGTGTAATTAAATATTAATTACACTAACATCCCCCTTGTCAATTTATGAATTTAATGCATTTATTAGGGTTTAAGGAGGGTCAAACGAATGTGTTGCAACACAAATGATGTCGCGTAAGCCAAATATGCCTTCGTGTTCGACTCATTTGTTTGCGTTATGATGTAAGTGCACCAGGTATCTAGGTTATTTTGTTTGAGTGTGTATTTGCAAGGGGCAACGACGCAATTGTCAGGTTGCAATGCAAGTGAGGAGTTTCGCAATGCATCTGCAATGCTGTGACACATTTGCCAGGTCAAATGACACAATTGAGAAAGCACGATGCAATTGGCATATGGAATAACACATTCGTTGTTAGGTTGCACAATTGATGGATAAAGTGACACATTTGATAGATTGCAATGCAAATGTCATGTGTAGAGCCACAACTAGAAAATCGTGACACATTTGTAGTTAGCGCGATGCAATTGCAGTTGACCAAAGTTGGCTTGTTTGAATTTGTGAAAATATTAGTTTTAGATGCACCTTTGACTTCCCAATAGTAATAACATGTCAACAATGTTGTCCTATATGTGCTAAATCCTGTCCTTGCCTGTGCAGAGATTACTTGTGCTGATTTACACACAAGAGTTTAGGTGTAACACCCCGCCACGCAACCCTAGAGGAAGTTGCAATTAACTATATAAAAGAACTAATTTTTTTTTTAAAGTATAATTAATATGCAAGTTCACTACACATTTAACAACCTCGAAGGTTACAATACTGAGATTACTTATTAACCCACAACAATAATAAAGAATTGAAACAACCATGTTTAATTACTTATGAAATTAAGAACACATACATTCCATACAAGATAAATTCATCAAAGAAAATGGAGATACCATAAGATCTCATTTAACAAAAGATTACAACTCTCATTCCCTAAATGAGGTAAATCCAAAAGCATAATTACATATTACAACTTCCACCTCGAATACAAAGAGGGGTAATAAATTACAAGATTAACTGAAAAGAATAAAGCATAAGGAGCAAATGGATCACACGAGCTCTCCAACTAGAAATCTCATCAATACAAACAAGAAGAAAGCCCAACGGAGTAAGGTGCATGCCACCCAACCAAGTGGAACCCAAAGGCCCACCCCCCATGCTAGGAGATAGTAACTTAGATTCCTAGTCAAGACCAACTACCTCTAGACACGGGTTGAATCATAATTGAATCCAAACTGACACAACCTATCACACGAACCATACAAGTACAACACAAGTACAACTATAACATGGTTACATTGCTTCTAGAAATAACAGATTGGGTATTTTAAGAAAGCCATACACAAAACAATCAAGTACCAACTACAAGGACACCAAAACATTTCTGACATGGATTACATTGCTTTGGTTACCCCATGAATAAACTCCTTCCAAAGGTTACCCAATTTACCTCTCATGGCTCTGGCCCCTAATAGAAGTCACTCTTCAATTTACAACACACATTCAAACCAATACCAAGGGAGCCCAAGTGCATACAAACATATATGATGATCACTCCAACACTAGGAGGAAACATAAAAAGAACTCACTCCAACTCTGGAGGTAACAACGATAACAAAACCACTCCTTACAAGGAGCCACCAATCACACAATCCACTCCTTTCATAGGAGGCACAAAGCATCCCCGTTCATGGAAACTGGTTAGTAACATTGTCACAACTCAAGCAATAACCAAGGGAGTTATCAAATGGTTGACCTCACAAGGTGACAACCCACAACCTCTAGCGTCCACTGGAAGACTTACAATTAATGACACTTAACCCAATTTCCCAAACATGAACACAGAGGAATCAATCACACAAGCATTTGCGAGGAATAAACTAATTTTGGATACCTTAAATCCACTTCTTTAATATAACTTAGTAGTTTATTGTTACAATGAAACTAATTTAATAATGCCTCCTTCAGTCAAAGGAAGACGTTTAACCCAATTATTTAATTCCCTAATTGCTTTTAGTTTAATATAAAATAAACATTTATTTCAATCATTCAGAAATATCATTTCAAAATAAATAACTATTTCCTCTTTTCCAAAAGCATATATGATTTAAAATCCATTAATTCATCTATTATTTTAGAATCAAATATTAAATCCTTAATTGTTTGCAAATAATAATAATAAAATAAACCTTTATTCATTTGATTTAAAATATATCATTTTAAAATACCTGCATCTCCTTTGTAAAATAAATCATTTTAAAATATAATCAATAATTTGATTATGAACACACTAACTTAAATTCCTCAATTACTTGTAAGTAATAAAATAATTATTTACTTCGTCGAGTTAAAACATACCATTTTCGAAATCATTCATTTCTTCTTTTCAAATAAAACATTTAAAAATCAATCAATCTCTCTGTTAAACATGTTATCTGTAAATCGAATAATTGTTCTTTCCCAAATATATTATTATTAAACTCAATCCATTAATTCGACTATTGCACGTTGATCTATAATTTTCTCAATTATATAAAAATATGATTTTAATCAAATCATCAACTAAATCCATAAACGTCCAAATATTTAAACCTTCAATTAAATATTTATGTTTAACTAAAGATTATATTTTATTAAATTATGCAAACACATAAACATAATCATTCCATTTTATATATATATATATATATATTCAATATATATATTTATATCTTTTAAACCCTATTATAAAAAATCTCTAAAAACATATAATATAAAATATTCAATATTATAAACTATAATATGAAAATATTATTTATAAATATTCCATATCATAAAATATAATATTAAATATTATATTTATTTTTTTAATATTAAAAAAACAATTTAAAGATAGTCAAACCACGTGTTTGACTCGAGCCACGCGCCATGTTTTGGATTGCGTATCGCATTTTAGGGCCTACGTTTTACCAAGCAGCGGTCACATTTTTCTTTGGCAGTGGATTTATAGAGAGGGCGATCGTGGATTGGTAAGGGCCGACTGTGGGGAACACAGTCGACCTCCCCTAAGGGCCGCTGACTGTGTTACACACAACTGAACCCCTTGGTGTGGCCGACGCAAGGGAGTGGGGGAGGGGGCTACGGTGGAGGCTCTGCCTCCACAACCATCCCTTGTGTGGGGGCGGCAATGGGGGCAGTGCCTCCCACAGCTTCCCCAAACCCTCCAAAGACATTTAGATTTCTTTTTTTTCTTTTTGCTTTTTTTTTAAATAAAATTTCCATTCAAACCCCTGTGGATTTTGAAATCTGTGATTTCAACCAGGGGTATTTTATTTTATTTTATTTTTTATTTTAAAACTTTCAACAGTTTATTCCCACAATTAATTTTATAAGGGTTTAAAATATATACATGTATATATTCATATACACAAATATATACCTATGCACATATAAATTTTATGCAAATATATTAAAATTATAAAATCAGTTGAACAATAATTTCCAAAAAAGAATCAATACACCCATAATGCAATTTTTCTTGAAGAACAACATTTTCAGACAAGGATTTTCAAAGTTTAGAATCCAAATTCAACATGGGTTTTTTAATCAAAATTCCTTTTTTTGTATTTTCCAAACATGAATTGTAAACAACATTTCAAAAATATAAATTTTAAATTGAATCAAAAGAACCTGGTTTCTAGAAGTTTGAAAAGGTTCAAAAGCGTGCAATCATTCCCCTTCAGACTTCAGTTCCTCCAAGCAAATCCAAAACCAGAAATTCCTTCCCTTCTCCATTTTTTTCATTTTTCCTCCTCTCTCAAAATTTTACCCAAAATCCAAATAATAGCCAAAATGAAAAATATCTCTCAACCACAAAGTCAAACTTTTGAAAATATCTCCAAATATTTCTATTTTCCAATTTTCCATTTTCTAATTTTGAAAAATGAAATTTAAACCTTTTTCAAATTTTCCAACTTAATTTCAACATAATTAATTTAATTAATTAATAAAATAAATCTAATCCAACATTTAATTATTTTATTAATTACATTAAATTAATCAATAAATAAAATAACATTTTTTTCACAATATAACCAGATTAATTAAATCAACAACTTAATTACATAGGCCATTTATTTAACTTTTCTAACTTGCAATTTAATAAGATCAAAGCAAGAGAACAATAACAAACAACTGAACCAGACAAAAATCAACGATGCACTCAAGACTAGGGTGATGACTTGACATGGAAAACTTAGCTACTATCTCCCAATCAAATTCTGTTGGCACACACTCAACTGTGTGAAATCACGTGGAGTCGATGTCCTGTACCTGTTAACCTACGAACAATAGTATATCACACATGTATAACTGCATCATATAAAACACACCGTGAAGAGGAAATCACAGAATCATAGGGCACTCGCAAGCGAGTGATGCGATCCCGTCCCCTTCACCAATATAGTATTACCAACTGACGAATCTTACATCAATAATATTATCCAAACATAAAACATCATTATTTCAAATATTCAGAATGCCAATCTAAAGCATGCCATAATGATAACATCAAAATACCTCATTCACATCGCTTTATAGTTAGTGATCAAATAGCAACCAAGGACCATGGTCCAAGCACTAACATAAACACAACATAACCAAATAGGACATTGTTCGATCCAAAGAGCAAAACGAAGGGGTCTTACATTAGGTCTGAGACATATGCCTTTAGAGACCATTTGAGCGATAGGGAGAGGCAACACTTGGTGTCACTAGGTTTATACTATATTGCATACATTCCCATTATTCGAGAAAATAGGGGTTTGTTGATAGCTCTGTGTGAGAGGTGGCACTTAGAGACTTGCTCTTTTCAGCTGCCTATAGGAGAGGCCATGGTCACCTTAGAAGATGTGTATCGTATTCTTCACATCCCGATCAGTGGAGAGAGGGTTGTATATGACCTACATCAAGGGAAACAAGACCTATTAGAGATGTATGAGGATGTTGATGGTGCTCTAATGGGTATTGACGGCTATGAGATTGGTTGGGATGTTGTGGCTAACCATTTTCCTAGGTGGGATGCTATGCTTATGACCCTGATTGCTGGATTACTGATTCTAGATCATCATGGTCATGGATTTCCTATTGGATGGGGGGGTGTATTAGTCCGTATGTGAGGACATAGGACAATTTTTTCTTGGGGGCCCTATTTGTTGGCCATGCTATATCATCAACTGCATGAGGTTGTTTATCATCAGGGCCATAGTATCAGTTGCAGGACTACCCTCCTCATGATTTGGGTATGGGAGCACATTCCCATTTTTCAGTCACCAGTAAAGATGTAGCAATTGGGTGATGGGATTTTGTATGTCTATTTGTATGCGGGTTCAGTTAGTCAGACTCGCACTGGGGATACCGGATACTGGCGTCACAGGATTGACACCATGATTAGTTTCATGTGGAGGCCATACAGAGATTGTGCCCAATGGCTAGATGAGGATGGCCATTTATCATTGTGTAGATAGTTCAGATACCTGATCGACCATACAGTGCAGAGTCAGCGTATCATAGAGATGTACCTACCCCAACGGGTACTATGACAGTTTGGGGAGCAACAAGATGTGCCAGTAGGCATTGCAAAGTATGCCCAGTCTTCCAGGGAGACCATATGGGGGCCACCTATACCAGTGACAGTCATTGAGCAGTAGGTAGATGGCCTTGGTTCCATTTAGTGGATGTGGAGGGGAGGTCCACAAGATCTAGGGACATCTATCAAGTTCGATGTCTAGTGGAAGATTCATAGGCCTATCTCGTTGACCGATCTAGGTGGTCTACCACCCATAGATCAGAGATCAGTTATCCCATGAGTACAGAGAAGAGTTCGAGGTGGCAAGGATGGAGGCAGAGATGGAAGAGGTGTTGGAGGGCGAGACGGTGGCAGGGGTGTTGGAGGTAGAGGAGATGGGGATGATGGGGGTGGCAGGGGAGGAGGGGATGGAGGAGGTGGGAGAGATGTGAGGAGGAGGGATGACAGGGGGTAGAGATAGCCCATGAGAGTTAGGTAGAGGGTGGGTGGTCCACCTTTGTCGCCCATTCGTGAGGAGGGTGAGGAGAGAGAGATTCCAATAGAGTAGGAGGTGGGAGAGGAGGTTAGAGAGGTTGAGGAGGAGGCAGAGGTGAGGACTGAGGAGATGATCAGGGGTGGAGAGGAGGTTGATATTCCCATAGAGGAGGATCCATTTGTCGAGGGATAGCCTCTGGATATAGATGTGGAGGACATCCGAGCAAAGGAGGAGGGGGAGGATGAGATAGACCAGAGGTTGCGAGAGCAAATGATTGCCAATGAGGAGGAGGGTGATAGGTCACCCATTTTTCCTGCAAAGGCCACCATTGATCAAAGGATTACTGATCTTCAAAGCCGACTAGATGCAGCCTTGTCTCAAAATAAGGCCTTGGTAGTAGAGTTAGAGGTCACCAGGGTCAAGAGGGATCAGGCCGTCATCCGATGGTAGGAGTCAGAGTGGTGGGTGATGGAGTTTGTAGAGTTGTTCTCTGGGCTGACAAGGGATATGTCTTGGGAGTTGTCTAGGATGGAAGAGAGAAGGGGCTGATATAGGGTGTTATATGAGTAGGTCATTCCACCAAAGTGATGAAATCTAGGTTTTTCCTGATCCTACAGTAGGATAGGTAGTGGGACCTAGACACATAGCAGCAGCAGGTCACATAGTGGCAATCATACTAGTGTTGGGGGATCAACTTTGTCAAGAGAGTAATTAGGCCACAGGTCACACAGCTCACATAGGCATTCATCATACCATAGCCATAGGTCAGAGCATGGGCATAGATCAGTGTCATCAGGACACTAGAGAGGGCAAAGTCAATCTCCCGTTACTGATCCCTCAAGATCAGAGAGTCAAACTCAGAGCACCACTCCCATCCAGGTTACTTTTCACATGGTTGATCAGTCATAGCCACCTCGCGATTCACCACCCCAAGACGAAGGAAGCACCTCTTAGGACTTATATTCAAACATTTTTTTTTAGACATTTGTATGTTTTGATATTCGAACCTACCAACTCCATTTTTGGGATATCATGTGACTCTATCTTGTGACATTACATTTTGAGATTATATATATGTGATGCAGTTGTTGATGCGACCTATATGATTCTATGTGTTATGGTGGTTTATGCTTTACTAGATGCTATGTGATGCTTTTATGATACTATGAGATTCATGGATTTAAGTTCTTGTGTTTATAAATGCAAATATGGATGTGATTATGTATGTATACAATGTTTAATGTATGAGAGTATGATTCCTATATGTTAATGTAAATGATGGTTATGATTATGGATGGATGCAAATGAATTGTGAATATGATATTTGATTTATGCAGATGTGAAGTGTTAATATGAGATGCTTGTATGATTATGTATGAAACTTTTTTTTTTGTGTATTTCACGGGATATAATCATAAAATGAGAGAAGAGAAGATGAATATGGATGTTAGTGCGAAGAAAGACATTCATCTTAGTGTGCAAACAAAATCCTTCAAAGCTTTGCTATAGTGCCATTCTAGTTGTTGCTCTTTAATCATCATTCGGTGAAAATGTCATGATGGCCAAAAAACACTATGATATGACATAGATCAATAGTGTGCAAGGTCAAATCATCACGTAGATCAACAGTCACATACAAGGATGATCATGAATCATATGAGGAACATGGTTTCACCTAGTCATTTTCTCATGTCCAATTGCTAGAAAAACTAGACCAATCATGAGATGTCGATGCTTCTCTAAATCCTAATGTTAGGAAATCCTTGAGAAACTAGACATATGATAGTTAAAACAGACATAAAAATCATCATGCTAAGTCGTTGCTTCTCTAGATCCTAAAATTAGGACATCCTTGAGAAACTATTAGCAAGGTGATCGAAAAGCAGACAGGAAAACCATCGTACTACATCATTGCTTCTCTAAATCCTGAAGTCAAGACATCCTTGAGAAACTTGTAGCAAGGTGATCATAAAAAGGGGAATAATCATCATGATATGTCATGGCTCCTATGATGTAAGGAAATAATATCATGATAATCATCAAAAGATAGATAAGTTACCAAGTGTTTGCCAAGTGTTGTAATGTCAAGTTTTGCCAAAGGTTGAGCGATATCAAATTCAGGAAGGACACATCCTGAATGATGTTGATATCCAAGAGATCAATTCTCAGAGCTAGGAGAATCCATCAAAATGCTAGATGATGATGATGATGCTTAGGAAGGACACATCCCAAAGTATAACGAAAATGAAAAGAGTTGATTTTCAAAAAGACACATCTAAAGAAGAAACCAATATTTTTCCAGGTTAAAATTGTCATGATAAAGTTGGATTACATGTTCTTGCTAACATGCTAATTTGACTAAAAGAGTTGATGATATAGATTGTTGATAGATTTCCCATTCAATATTGATAAGAGATTTTCTTGATTTCAAGATAGGTTGATGTGTGTGGAAGTGTAATTCCATGAACCCTAATTGATTGACCTAGTGTGGCCTCGGGGGCTCATAGATTGATGGCCTTGCCTACATCGTGCACTCAGAGACCTCATAGTTTGACACGACCACCGACCTTGTCCAATTGATGAAATTTTGAAATAATGATTTTATTCTAACAAACCTAAAAGGACTAACCTAATGTCTTGGGGATTTGAAGATGAATCTTGTCTATGTAGAAAATGTGTAGAGACAATGTAGTTTGGACATGGACAAAAGATTGACTAATGTTACCGATTGAATTGATCAGAAAAACATTGAATTTGACTCTATTTTTGGATTTTCTCAAGACATTTTCAAATTTTTAGATCTCTTTTTAGGACTCTTTCAAATTTTAAGGTTTTCTTTTTTCAGGACTTTTTCAGATTTTTAGGGTTTTTTTTAGGACTTTTTCAAATTTTTAGGGTTTTTTCAGGACTTTTTAGAATGCGGGATCATGTGCAACACCCACTGTAGTTACATAATAAAGGTCTTGCCCCCAAAAAAAGTGGGGATTACCTAAGTCAAATGATATGGAGATAGGCAGACAAAGGACAAAAGGCAAGGATATGCAAGGGATGATGTCAACCAAATGTTAACCATGGCCGAAATTGATAGGACTAAGGATGAAGGTCATGAATGTTTCAGGCTATCGTGATTATGAAAAGTGGATAAAGGACTATGAGAGTAATAGTAGATGGTGAAGCAATGATCAACTATGCATGGCGCCTGTTTTCTAGGTTTTCACCATGGTAATTATCCAAAGCACCCGTTTGCCAGGTTTTCACTATTGGATGAATTCATTTCTTTTTACTATTTTTGCCATTTTTTGATTTTTTTGGTGTCACCAAGATGCCTGTTTTCCAGGTTTTCATCAAGGGACAATTTTTTCTATTTTTCAATTTTTATTTTTGTATTTTTAGGTTTTTAGCGAAACTCTCTGATGCTATGTGTAGAACTTTAGCAGATGTAAGTTGTTGATGGGTTCTGTCAACTATTCTCCATTAGGTGTGTCCAACTGATAAGCTCCAAAATCGAATGCAATAGTAATGATATAAGGACCAAGCCAATTAGCCTCAAACTTGCCAGGATTTTCATGGTCCACCTAATTTCTTGGGTTCTGCATCAGAACCAAGTCACCGATTTCAAATTTTCTCACCATTACTCTTTTTTTATAGCTTCGGCAGAGACGATTTTGATATTCCTGCAAATGATTTAAGGCATTTTTTCATCTTTCTTATAACATTTCTAGCTCATGTAGGTGAGACTATCTATACTCTTCATTTTCAATCATTCCTTTCAAGGAGACTTAGAGAGAAGGAA
This sequence comes from Sequoiadendron giganteum, assembly GCA_007115665.2. Classification (NCBI taxonomy): domain Eukaryota; kingdom Viridiplantae; phylum Streptophyta; class Pinopsida; order Cupressales; family Cupressaceae; genus Sequoiadendron; species Sequoiadendron giganteum. Next base: position 549,027,190 of record CM021107.1, on the reverse strand, counting down.
TTTTGACCTCGATGGGCAATATGGCCTCAGATTTGTAGACCAAGAAAAATGAAGTGGCTCCAGTGGGGGTACGAATGTTCGTACGATAGGCCCATAGAGAAGGATTAAGTTGTAGGTTCCAATCTTGGCCAACATCATTGACGGTCTTATTAAGGATACAAAGAATTGTTTTATTTGATGCCTTAGCTTGGCTATTACCTTGTGGGTAATATGGGGTGGAGAAATGATGTTGGATATGGAATCACTCACAAAGTTCACAAACATCCTGATTTTTGAATGGACTGTTGTTATCTATGATGATGGATTGTGGGAAACCATACTAGAAGATGATGTAATTTAGGATAAACTTGGATATTTGCTTACCGGTGATGTAAGTGAGAGGGATGGCTTCAATCCACTTAGTAAAGTACTCAGTGGCAATGATTATGAATTAATGGCCATTAGAAGAGGATGGATGAATCTTTCCCATGAGGTCGAGTCCCCATTATACGAAAGGCCATGGAGAAGTGATCGGCCTTAGCTCTTGTGTAGGTGCATGAATTCGGTCACTATGCACTTGGCATTTTCGACACATTCTAAAAAATTGAAGAGCATCTTTCTCTAATGTTGACCAATAGTATCCCAGTCTTTTGACCTTTCGAGCTAACATTGGACCACTTGAATGAGATCCGCATATACCCTCATACACTTCTCATAATGTTGTTTGGGCTTCATCATTGTTGAGACAGTGAAGAATGGTGTTATCAAAGCCATGATGGTATCGGGTGTCATTGGCGATGGTGTGTCGGGCAACTTTTTGGATAAAGGACTTTCTTTGGTTGTTGGAAAGGTTGGGTGGTAGGGTTTGGGATTTAAGATAATCATAGATCTCTTGGTACGAAGGTGAACTGGGACCAACAATCTCACAAACTATTTCTTACTCTAGGATGTCATATGCAAGCATCAACATCCATTCTACTAAGAACTCAAATTGTGACACATTTTTAGGGATGTCTAAGAGAGAGCCAATAGTAGCCATTGCATTGGTTGCCTTATTTTGTGTCCTTGGGATTTTTTCAAAAGCAATCATCTTGAAATATTTCATGAAGCTATCCACCATTCATTTGTAGGGAAGCAATTTCTCATCTTTTTTTTCATAATCATCATTTGCTTGGTTGATAACCAACTGAGAATCCCCAAATATGAGCAATTTCAGAATTTTCCATTTGATTGCTATCTTGAGACCTGTGACCAATGCTTCATATTCTACAATTTTATTTGTACAAGGGAAGGAAATCTAGAATAATTTAGGAATTGACTCCCCTTGTGGTGTGATGAATAAGATACTCGCTCCTTAGCCATGACCAGTGTGGAATCCATCAAAATATAGCTTCCATGGTAATGCTGATTCTACATGAAAGATAGACTCATCAGGAAAGTCAGTTATCAGTGGATGAGTGGCTTGGATCAGTTCATCTACAAGTTAATCTACTATTACTTTTCCTTTCATTTCCTTGCACTCAACATATTGTATGTCATACTCACTCAATGTCATGACCCACTTCACCAACCGACCTGTCAATGCTACCCGACTGAGTGGATATTTTAGTGGATCAATTTTGGCTACTAGGTGTGTTTGGTTGGTCAACATGTAATGCCTTAGTTTCTATGAAGCAAAGACAACTATTAGGCATGCACGTTCAATTTTTGTGTAGTTCAACTCATACCCTATTAGTGTGTGACTGATGTAGTAGATGGTTCTTTCCTTTTCCTCATAATCATTTTTTGCCAATAACACCCCCAGTGCATTTGTAGTTGTAGAAATACAAGGTCAAAGGTTTTACTTCAATTGGTGGCATTAATATAGGTGGTATCAACAAATATTCTTTTATTTGTTTGAAGGTTGTGTGGAATTTTTCTATCCATAGAAAGGGGATGCTTTTGCATAATAGGTACTGAAATGGTTGACACTTGTCTACCAACTATGAGATGAAGTGTCGAAAGGAGTGCAGTCTGCCCTAAAGTGTTCTCAACTCACTAATGCATTTTGGTGGAGGCAATTCCAATATTTCTTTTACCTTTGTGGGATCAACTTCTATGCCTCATCATGAAACTATGTAGCCCAGTAACTTGCCTAAAGTGACCCCAAAGACGCATTTTTTGGGTTCAAACGGACCTTGTAATCTTCTAAAAATTTTGTCCAGTACATTGAGATGATCTTTTTGTGTCAAATATTTAGCCAAAAGTTCATCGATATAATCTTCCTTTAATATATGCATCATGTCATGAAATATTGTTGTCATGGCTCTTTCGTATGTGGCACCTGCATTCTTCAAACCAAATGGCATGACATTCCAATAGTATGTTCCCCATGGGCATGTGAATATCATTTTGTGTTGATCCTTAGTTGCAATTCGGATTTGGTTATAGCCAAAGAAACCATCCATGATAGATAGCATCTCATAGCCTATTGTAAGATCAACAATCATGTCTATATTTGGTAATGGGAAATCATCTTTTGGACAAGCCTTATTCAAATCTCTAAAATTTGTGCAGATATGGATTTGTCCATTTGGCTTTGTGATAGGGACGATGTTGGATATCCAGTCAACATAGTCGATTGATCTTATGAATCCTGCATCCAGTAACTATTTTAGTTCAGCCTTTACAAGTAATGCAATTTGTGGATGCATTTTTTGCAAATTTTGTTTGACTGGCTTGATATTTGGGATTAGCAGAAGATGATGTAATACCAATTCTAGATCTAGGCCTAGCATATCAAAATATGACCATGCGAAGTTAACCTACCTTTCTACAAAGAATTGTTGGAACTCGAGTTTTTCTTCCTCTATTAGGCATGCAGTTAAGAGAACCATTTTGGGATTCTCAGGTGTGGCTATGTTAACTTCGGTGGTGTCTTCAATTAACACTACTGATTTTTCCTATGTTATGGGGAGAAAATCCAATCCTCCATCCTTAGGCGCCTCAGAGAGGTTTTCACCTTTGGATACATCCTTTATTTTTACTATTTTGTTGTCAAAAGGTGCCTTGCGGTTTTCACTTAAAGACAAATATTTTTCTATTTTATTCTTTGTATTTTTGTGATTGGAGGATTGCACAATCTCCACAAAATAAGCTATACAATCTAAATCAATGGAAAACCCTATTTTGTGATCACCCCATGGTATGCCCTCTTGAAGCCCCATGAATTATGTTATTGCCTCATCATTCTGAAAGATATCCATCACTGGTGGTTCTTGTTGGTCCTAGTCAATCAGTTGTGCATAAACAAGGGGAATCTCATCATCATTGTTGGTGAAGGATGGGGAAGATGCAAAGATTGTGCAAATTGAAGTCTCAAGTGTGAAGGCAAAGTTGTCAATTACAACTTATGTATCAGATCTGATGGATGGACAATATTTTGATTCCAATGAGTCAAACTATGACTATTGGATGGCCTTTCAGAGGTGTGGATAGTAGCTTCATATAACTCGATCTCATGGGTGTGCTCAGGAATGGGGTGGGATAGTTCAGGTAATTTATGTTCTTCTAGATCCCAAGGAATGCATACCCATTCCTTATTTTTAGAGTGTTGTTCAATTGGATCAATATTGTATTCTTGTCATAATCATTCTTCAAAGGGAAGTTGACTAGGATCCAAGAATAGTTCATCGATATCATAGTTGATTAGGGTTTTTCAGATCCACATTCCCATTCATTTGAGTCAGTTTTGGTAAGGGATTATTCACTTGTCTCAACACTTTCTATAGCCATTACATCCTTACTTGAAAGTTCATAGGTACATTGATCATCAGTTCTGAGTTGATCAAACCTTAGCCCTATGTACCTTGGTCTTGCAGATATGATAATAGGTTCCCTTGTTCCATCGATATCCTTTCGAAGACCATGTGTGCCATCAAAACCTAGGGCCTTGCAAATATCGTAGCCTTTTCCATAAATATGCACTGGTAGTGGAGGTAACTCTTCTGAGTCTTTTTAGATTGAGTCAGCTATGTCAATGTTGACTTCATTACCCATATCCCCCCATAGTCTGAAAACACTTTTTGATGGAACCTTGAAAGTTGTTTTGGGCTCAATTGTGAAACACAATCTACCATAAACTTTAGGTGGCTTAGGTATTGTGGTGATACAAAAATCCGTATTGAATTTGAATCCTCCATAGCCAAGGTCCTAGATCTAAAATTCTTTACTTGGTATGGAGGCCGAGGAAGATGGTGTGATAGATTTTGGTGGGATGGATGATTTGGTGAGCACCGATGGGTCAATATATTTGGAAGAGGTGGAATTTGAAGCTTCCTGATTGATGGGCACCTGGTGCTCAGTAGTGGCTCTCAATTTGGTATAGTATTGGAATGGATTCAGATCTCCTGAGATAGCGATTTCAGTACCATCAAAAGGGAACTTCAAACATTGGTGATATGTGGAAGGAATGGCCTTTAAGGCATGAATCCATGGGTGCCCAAGTAAGATGTTATACTCTATATCATGATCCAGGACTTGGCATGTTGTTTCTATAATAACACGTCCTACACGGATTGGAATTGTAATGACACCTTTAGAAGCACGTTCATCATCATCATACACCTTAATGAAAATACTCTTGGTAGCATCCACACATTCATCAGAGAATCCAAGAGCTTTAACCAATTTTAAAGAGCAGATGTTCAATCCTGCTTTGCCATCTACTAAGACTCATTGTACCTTATGTTTATGGACAAAAACCTCGATGTGAAGGGCATCATTATGATATGGCTTAGGGGAGGAATAGTCACTGTCCAAAAAGGTAATGTGGTGATGAGAAGTCAGATATCTGACCATAGTTTCAAAATTCTTGACATCAATGTTGGTTGGGATGGAAGAATTTTGCAAGAATTTATCCAAGATGGATTTATGTGCAAGTGAGATGTGGAGCAATTCAAGAATGGAGATTTGTGCGGGTGTTTTGTTCAATTGTTCAATGAGGTTGTACTCTGGCTTAGGATTTGACTATCTGGTAGACGGGCCAGGGATGGTTATTTTAGGCTATTGTGCAGAGGGACCTGGGATGGTGACCTTGCCTTTGTGTGTTGTAACGTTATAGTCCAGGGCCTTTTTAATGGTAATAGTGTTGACACATTTTTCTTAATCAATAGCTCATAAGTTATTGATAATTGGACCACTGGGATAATTGAAGGTAGGATAGATATGATTGGCTTGTTTGTTGATGTTCTTTGTGCTAGAAGAGGAGGGTTTACCAGAACTGTGATCTTACAATGGATTCTTGTGGATTATGTGATCCATATTAGACATAAATGGTTGACTTCCTAACTCAATGGTGTGGTTTTTGATGAGGTCCTACACTAGATTTCACAATTGGTGGAAAGAGGAAGTCTTGTGCCATTTGCCACAGTGGTAATCAAAAAATGCATTATCATCCCACCATGATGGCTTGAATTGAACAAGGTCATATGGTTTAGGTTCTTCTAGAGTTATGACACCATTTTGGATTAGCTTTTTTAAGACAATTTCAATAGGCTCACCCAAAGGGGTGTATGTGCATTTTTTAAATTATCATGTTTGATGTAGCTGCCTTTGATTCGATTGAGCAGGGTTATTCTGAAGAGAATTTGTAGTTGGTGTCAGTGTAGTGATAGGTGCATTTTGATTTTGTACTCCTTTGATGGTGAGTACATGACCTATTGTATTGACAATTTTTGCATCGACCACACTGTCATTGGTGATGTGTTTGTTCTTAACCTAGTATTTGGTTTTATCATTAGAGCTACTTGCATTATTATTTGTGGTGGTGTTGATTGTTTTTCCACCATACTTTAATTCGCCTTTAGCAATCAAGGCTTTCTCAAGTTGAACACCTTTTTCCATAAGGTCCACAAAGGTGGTGCAACAATCGACTTGTAGGCCATACCTTAGTGGTCCTAGGAGAGTTTGTACAAACATGGTGAATTTCTCCTTTTTAGTTATTTCTACCAAACATATGCTTGCTAAGGTTCTCAATATTTGAAAAAATGGGATAAAATTCTCTCCTGTATCCTCTTGGGTAAGTCTACATAAGGAGGCAATATCGATATTAGTGTCAATGTTATAGTTTTCAACAAAATTGTTTGGTAATTCATCCCATGTTTTGATTTCCTTAGGCAATAGCGAGAACCATTCCAATGCATGACCTGAAAGACTTCTAGAAGAAATTCTCATGAGATAGGTTTTCTCATATGCAATGTCTATGCAACTAGTGGTGAATTCTCTTATCTGTTCAATAGGATTCATTTTTCCTTTGTATTTAGGAAAATGTGGTACCACATATCCATGAGGAAAGGGTGGCATGTACAAGGTTGTGTCGAATGGATATGGGCACAAGTCATGTGACATGTAAGAATTTTTGTTGGATTGTTGCAAGGTCTCCACTTGTGTTTGAAGAGAAATGAGTTGGAGTGTGAGTGTTTCCACAATTTGGTTCTTGGTAGCATCACACATTTTGGTGAGGGGTATAGATTGGTTTCCCACTTGTTGTGATGAGATGTGTTGGTTAGGAATTGGTTGACAGTGAGAAAAATGAGTTTTTTGATTTGGTGGTTGTTGGAAATGAGTGTTTTGATGAGGGATGTGTTGTTGTGTATGAACTTGAGAGGCATAAGTGGGGATGTGAGATCCTACCATGTGGGATTGAATTTGAGGACCTTATTGATGTTGAGCATGTTGATGTCCAAATGGCGTGAAAGATTGGGTGCCTTGATTACCTTGCCCAAATAAGAAATTGTGGGCATGAGGAATATTGATGTTTTGGCTCACAGGAATGTTGGTATTAACTTGTGAGGAATTAGGTTGGGTGCCTTGAATGAAAACACTTTGTTTATTTCTCCCAAAAAGGTTGGATGAGTTGGTTTCCATGGCATTTGAGGAACCTAATAAGAAGTTTTTTGATGTACCCATGGAACTAGATGAAGTTCCAAAGAGATTTGAGGTGGTTGCACCCATTGTTTGTGAAGGGATGGTAGATGTTTGTTGGGGGATGGATTGTGATAGGGTGTTGATTTGGGTAGATGGTCCCCCAATAGAAGTGGTGTTGGTTGTGGTAGTAGTATGACCAAGGGAGGTAGCACTAATGGTGTTGATGACATTTTCTGAAGAAGCTCCCATGGAAGAATTGTGTGATGGGGGATTGGGAGATGTTTCTCTAAGAGAATTAAGATCAAATCCCTTTGGTAACTTAGCCCCTTGGTCGAGGAGCATAGCTAGGAATCTGGAAGAGTCATTTAGGACTACTTCTTCCACAAAGGCAGCCACTTCTGGGTGTTGAGCAGCAGCTAGTAAGTCTTCTTCAAAGACTTCCCCATTTTGATCCCTAAGGATAAATGGTTCAAAAATATGTTGTGGAGAGTGAGGGATGATCATTTCACTGAAAGGATTAATACTAGCATTTCCCATGTCATTATATTGAGTATTCATGTCACTAGGGAATGAATCCATGCCAATTGTGAAACCAAGAAAGTTGGTGTCTTTTCCAAAGGAAGCCATAAGTCTTTTCTTTTTCTGTAATCTGGTTTGAACCATAAAATTTTTGCTCAAATTTGGGACGATGGGGGAGAATGACCTAAATATGCCACTATGTTTTTGGGTTTTTTAGGACTATTTATGAGATGCAAATGAGACCAAAGAAAACCAAAGGTTCATGAATGCAAATGGTGTGACACTAAAAAAAATGGAAATGCTAAATGGTATGCAACTAGAGGAGCCTAAGAGGTACTCACTATTGAGAAAACTAAGGAGATGAAAACTTGAGCAAACAAAGTTTTGACAATGATTAAAGTTTGGAAAACCAATGGACCATAAAAGGACTAAAATAGGACAAAGTGAAGTTTCCACACTAGACTATTGAGTGGGAAATAATTCACAAAAGATTTGACTGAATGATAAAGGGTAAATTGGGTCCAATGATAACCTACTATTGAATGCAAAGTTTTGACAATGGATGTTAAGAGTCTACTCCTGAAATCTGCAAAAGTAAGTGTCTAAGGAGATGGTAGAGTCAACAATGCAACTAATGAAATGGAAATGGGACCCTATTGTGATCTTAAAAAAATGGTACCTATAATGCAATGTTTAAGGGAAGTTGAGCAAATCGATGTTTGGTTTAAACAATAATAGTGAAGGAAGACTTGATTGAATTCTTGAAAATACAAGCTATGGAATTTAATTTTGATAATGGGAAGATAGTTGTGAAGCTTTGGAAAATGCATCATAGAAAATGTGGTATGACAAGGAAAATGCATCTCAAAATGGCAAATGCGTACCTGGAATTGGTGAATACAACCCAAAATAGCAAATGTGGTTTGAAACTGGCGAATGTGGCTCAAGAATTTTCAAATGTGGTGCATCAGAGTGATTGCAGCTCAAAATATAGCAAATGCGTTTTGATAGAGCATTTGCGTTGCGGGAAGTAGTTTTTGGGAAAAAAATAGTTTTGCAGATTTTTCTAGTTTTGTCTCAGAGTTTTGATGTTCGGTTTGTTGGAGTTTTTTGAAAACAGTTTGGCAAACACTTGGTGTTGTAAACATTGAAAATCAACCACATGGAAGACATTGACAAAATCCTAAGGCTATAAAGACAGTATTCTTACAGATCCCACCAACTGCATATCCTTAGCAAATGAATTCAAAAGCTTGGCCCCGTGGGCTCCCCCTTATAGTGCACTCACTTCTCAAGGAAACCAAGCTTCCAACCTCCATGAAACTCCCATGGTAGATTGATCATTTCTACTAAGAACTACGTAGGTACAAGTGCCTTGCAAATGACTGTTGTTGCACCAAAGAATAGAGGGTTTTTGGTTTCTCTAACAAAAAGGATTTAATTTGGGCACCCATTCAAAAGGCCACACAAGAGGCATTATCATCTAAGTCTGTAGAGGTTAGGCTCTACAGGTTTTGATGCACCACAAGGGTACTGGGGAGTCAATTGCTGGTCTGCAGGAAGTTCTGTAATGCTAAGATTTCCTTAACATTCAAATTTATATACTAATTGGGCATTGCTTGGATTTAGCATGTTCTCGGTTTGAGTCACTTTGGGGTGAGTACTTTTTCCCACCAAAGCAAGCCCAAGTTCTAAGGTTAAAAAAAGTGAGCCAACATATTCATGGTTCAATCAATCTTTGTTTAAAAAAATAGAGAGAGCACATGAATATGCAGACTCACACTCACATGGTGTTCTTTTTAATGCCCAAATTGAAATGTTTTGACAAACAGAGAAAACAATGGTTCATTTTAACCATTTGTAGTATTTGACAACTAAGGGGTTAATTTTAACTATTTGTAGTGTTTTCTATCTAAGAGTTAATTTTAAACCCAAATGAGAAACAAAATTTGTTGTTCTTTTTAACTAATGAGTGTAAGATGAAATTTGTTTGAAATAAATAGAAAAAAATAACTAATTAAGTCCAGTCAGACACATGTTGTCACCAGAAAAATTAGTAACATGGGAAAGTACTAATCTAAAAATAGAAAAGAGAAGAAAAACACAATAAACCGAAACTGAAAGAAATTGGAAATCAAATGTTACCAGTTGTTTGCATTGTAGAATGTCAACTACGACGCAACAGGTTGATTGCATCACTATGAGGATCAAGTGAATTGCGACAGATCGAATGCATCACTTCCAAGATCAAATGCCGTACAACAAGTTGATTGCATTGATTTCAGAAGAAAATGCAGTGCAACATAGTGTTTGCGTCGTGGAAGCTAGCAGTTGCATCGTTCCGTACTCTTGTACTTGCAAAAAAAGACCGAGGTGATACAAAAACTTTCAAAAACATGTTAGGATGTCGGGTTCACCAATGTAATGATGGATATTTTTTGCAATGGTCAAAACTGGGTTAGTAGCACATGCACATTAATAAAATCATCAAGCAATCAAATGAAAAGGAAAAAATGAAGGAAATAGGACATATCTCACCCATTTCTATACTCCATGGCTGATTTCCATTGCACCTCCTTGCCTTTGTTGTGTTCGAGAGTGTGCCCTCAAATTTTTGTTTGAACAAATCTCTAGAATGTCTAGTCCCAAGCAAAACTTTGAAGGATTTCTTTTGAAACATTTATGCAAAATAGAAATGAATTCTAAAATGCGAGTAGCTAAAATAAAAATATATTGCAATATCAAAGATTAACAGATAAAATTCCAAGATTAAAAGATGTCCAAAAATGAGGACAAGATTGGCATTTTATAGAAAATGCAATCTTGAATGAACAAATGAGATGAGAGATTGAGAAAATGCCCTAGAATCAAAGGTCAAGATTCAAAGTGGCAACTCTCAATTAGGGTTAGGGAAAAACTCCCAAATGAGTGAATAAGATTTAATAAAATAAATTAAATCAAGGATAAATGTGACAATGAGATGAAATTAGTAAAAATCAGAAGATAAGAAGATGAGATTTTAGAAAATCAGTAATTTTAGCAATTACTTGATTTGTAGAAGAATATTTCCATTTTGAATTAAAATAAATTCAAAATGTGAATTAGTGAGGTAATAAGTAATTGATTTTTGAAATTAATTACTAAAAGAAGAATATGTTAACTATGTGAGACATTCTTAAATAAATTGTTTTATTTAAAAAGATGGAAGTATCACATAAAGCAATTGAATAATTAGAAATAATTATTTAATTTAGAAGAGGTGATTGATTTAATTAAATAAATTAATAAAATTATTTAATTAACATAAGATTTTGGGAATTAGTGACATATTAAATAAATATATTAAAATATATTGTTTTAATAATCAAGAGGACATCAATGATAGGGATTAATTAAATAAAATGAGAACTTTATTTAATTATGAGTTGAATTTAGATAATTAGTGATACATTAAATAAATAAGATTTATTTATTTAATAATCAGGAAGAATAGAAGATCATGATTTAATTAAATAATTATGAATTATTTGATTAATAGTTGAAGGTGGGTTAGGAACATAATTAACATGTCATAATTATGCTAAGACGAAAGGTGGTAAAATAGTGCTCATAGGCCTAGGTCATTTTTAGGTGTCTACAATGAGAAATAGTTACCAGATATTTCTCAGGCATTTGATCCTCTAACTAGTTTTGTGAGAAAGGAAGAAGGTCAATTCATATTTCTGCTTGATAAAATCAAAAGTTTGAAGCATGAAGAAGGCAAAATTGTTGAAAGAGTATACAATATTAGAGGACTAATTGGTCCTAAGATGGAGACAATGCTTAGTGCATTGAAGGAAGTGTAGGATGCTATGGTTGTCAGTGATCCGACAAACCTTGAGTCAGTGGAGATGCAGTCTTACTTATTCTATGGTCACATGACTATTTTGGAGAGTCTTAAAAAGAGTTGGGACACAAGTTTGAGCTTATTGAAGAGTAATTTTGTAGACATATTCAAGTTTATGTAAGTTGTAGAAGCATGTTTGTACATATGCAGTTTGTTCATAGCAATTTTTTATGAATTTTTTTGTATCCAAATTCCTGTCTTTTCCCTTATGTCAAAGGGGGAGAGTGGGACAGTGAAAAATTTCATATTCATCTTAGGGGGTTGTGTTTTGAATTTTTGAAGGTTGGAAGTGTATTCATTTTGGCACTGATCTGACACTTAGTTATTTTTCACTAAGTGTTACCATCAATGCCAAAGGAGGATACTGTTGGCAAGAGACACTGCAAATGCCATTCAGTGTTGTCATTGATGGAAACCCTAGTCAGTGATTCAATATACAATTTATTAGTTTCTTATATCGAAAGCCAAACCAAAGAAATGCATTATCTATCTAGCTAGAATAGAGTATCTGATAGAGTTGTGTTTTTTGATTCATATGCAATTCTCTATTATCATATTTAGTTGTGGATCACAGGGAAGATATTTCGATGTATGAACTATGTTATACTTGAATAATAGAGCCTTGTATTTATTTGTGTGCAAGCTCAAATATCTAGTTGATTGATTTTTTGTTGTGCAAGAAGGTCAACTAAGTGAATATAGTGTGTTTTGGATATTCTTCATGAAATTGTTTGAATTTTTTTATGCTCAAGCATGTCGTTTTGAGCCCTCACTATGTTGTGATTAAATTTGGATATTGTGCATTGAAAATTATCTATAGATTGAACCGATAGTTTGTAAATATTTTATGTTTTATTGAAGCCAATATGTGGTTGATTAAACTTGTAGTTGTAGATATATATAAGTGATCATTTATATCATTTGGATGTATCTATGCAGTGTCTTGATATGTGTTGAAAAATTTAGAAGGATTGTAGAGAAATTATGCATAGTTTCCCTTGTACATAAAATTATTTGTGATCTGAATTAAAGAAGGCAGAACAGAAGAGAAAAATCAAATTGAAGATCAAGAATGTGATTGATGTGCTTAATAAAAACTATAATCAGGCATTAGTAGAAGTTATTCTTTCATTTAAAATATTTAGATGGATTTAATCTGAATGTTTTGTAAGATAGTGAGTCTTCATTTTGTTTCTAAGTAGTGAGCTCTAGGAAGTTTGCTTGAATGCATGTACATTCTTGTTGTGCATTTTTTGCACACATGCCCCACTGAAAGTAGGGACCCTCTTTGCCTAGTCTTTTGGCTCTTTTCTATGGCCATGCCTTTTGAGCTTGTCTTTGAAAATATTGATTTTTTTGTTTTTGGTTCTTTGGTTCTTTGGTCCTTTGGTCTTGGAATTTATGTTACTTTGCAATGTTCCTTGATGCATATCTAGCTTCTAAAGTGCCTCCATTATGCTAACACTTTGAAAATTCTAAGTCTTTTGGATAATTTTGTGTTTTTCCCTATTTTTAGGATTTTCCCCCTCAAGTGGATTTCCCCAGCTGCCTAGAAAACCCAACGAGGCTAGTTTTGACCTATCTTCAGAGATTTTGGTGCTCTGTGGAATTCCATCTCTCCCGATTTTTCCTAAATTTCCTTCATTCCTTTATTTCCCCGATTTACCTCTTAGCACAGTTTACCTTAGTACCATGAGGGATTTGCATTTGGTTCATGGTTGTGTGGTGGTACCGCCTTACCACGGGAGGGCTTTTGTTCCTAGTGTGGTAGCACGGTCGTCCTACTATACCACGGGGCTATTTGTTTGACGATGCGGTAGTGCGGGGTTGGTCCATTTAGAGTTGTAGTGCAGTTTACCTCGATACTCCAGGTGTCTTTGAGCCAAGTCATGGTTGTGTGGTTCACTTCCATACAGTGTGGACTTTGTGCTGGGCTTGCGGTGGTGTGGTTTATCACCTTACCTCGGTGGTTGAATAAGTGGCTCATGGTAGTGCAGTTTTAGTCACTTTGGAGGAATTGGGAGGTCAAAATTGTCAATCAACAATGTGAGGATTGTGTTGACTTCGTAAGAATTTGTTGCCTTGGGAAAATCCTAAAATCCATTTGAGCTTCATTTTCCCATGATGTGCTAAGTATTGCTAGTTTTGGTGATTTTTGTCCCTGACGGAATTTTCCAAAGATTTGTTATTTGTCAAGAACTGAGAGGATTCATGATCTGATTGTTAATGATTATGCATTGCATGGTTGATTTGGAAATTTTGAAGGTAGTTGCAAGTGATTTCTTGAGTATTGGATGTTAGTTGAGGTGATTATGAGTGTTATTTTGGGTTTCCATCATTAGAATCTGCCTGGCCCAGAATTTCTTGAAATTCCTTCCTAACCTACATTCCACGAAGGGGTGAAAATCTCGAACTTTGATAGGGGGCTACTTTAATGAAGTTTCAGGGATTCTAATGGTTATTTTGGATCTCTCTGATGATTGAATTTTTTTTTTTCTTATTGATTAGCCTAGATTTTTGATGCTAGAATGAATATTAATTGTGGCCCTTTTGAATGTAGGTTGGATCAGGTAGGTTGTTGTTGTCGAAGCTAAGGGAAGGAATGGGCATACTTTAGGATGTTGTGATATCCACAAGATTGTAGCTTGGTACTTGTAGTGGCAGGTAGGTGAAACTTGCTTGTACATGGTTGGGTCAATGCACTTGAGGTCCATTCATCTGAGGTGGACGTGACATGGAAGATTCAAACTGGTTTGACTCAATCAGAGTCATTGGAGAGGCCCAAATTGGTTGTTGATTGGTCACTCATATTCAAACTCATATGACACTTGTGTCACCATTCTTATACTTCACACCATTGAGACATTAATGGTGAAGGGAACTATAGGGTTTGTTGATTCTAAATCAGGATTTGTAGATATCTCAGGATGATCTAAAGGGGTGCCTCATACATTCAATACAGGGTGGCAATTTATTGCGACCTATCTAGGGCTGATTTGGTTGGCCACTGACCTTCTCTGTAACCCTAGCTCGAGCTAGCACGAGACGAGATTTCTATAAGTGTGGAATTTTTCCTCATTTGAAAAGGTTAGAAAAAGAAGGTTATTGTTGGAAAATAGAGGTTATACAAGTTTGTAAAGGGTTAGACAGCCAATTAGAAGAATTAGGAATTAATTTCATTTTCAATAAAATGTTGTAACATAGAATATCAGAATTGTTGCTATTACTAGTGATTCAATACAATGGAAGACATTGTGTTATTATTGGTGCCTTATTTGAATTGATATGTCTTGCATGGTTCTTATTCTATCCTCAAAATTGCTTGGAAATATCAAAATGTATTTTATATTTAGAGTAAATAATTTAATGGTGCTTGTGATATAATGCTTGGAGTGTTGTAGCAATATATGGTTCATACATTGGGAAACTTCTTGATTGTGGGATTGTTGTGCAAGGTCAACTTATACCTATTATTTATGTGTTTAGTTCAATTGTGGTCACTTCTCCATGTTAACTGCAAAACTAGGGTTGGCTTGGATGAATTTGCATAATCTAAAAATATTTAATTTCTTAGAAGATTGCACTATTTTTGTGAGATTGCAGGTATAGCTTGGGTTAAATAGAAAGTAGTTTTAAGGGATTGGTCCATTCCAAGTATTTCTTCATTGGTATTATTGATCTTAGGAGTAATATTAATCTTAGAATTTTTGAAACCCTTACCTTTTGCTATTTATTTGAACTATGGTTGAAGTAGGAACTCAAGTATCATCCTGTTGCAAATTTTGTTAGGTTTATAGTTTCTAGCATTTGTTTTGTAAGGTCCCTTTGTGATTACCAACATTTTTACATTTATCACTGAGTGGTTCCACTTTATTTTCAAGACCTGACATGCGAGAGACCTTGGGGTTATCTCTTTGTTCATAGAGATCAAAATTTCAAGAGAGATAAGATATTATATATTTTGTCTAATTTGTTGCTATGCAGGAAACACCATCAATAGGATTGGCACTAAAGGGAGGGTCAAATAAGAAAGCTAGAGAATTTTCTAAATGCCATTTTCCCTGAGAGGCTTAGAAGGAGAACTAGATCTACACTAGGAGAAGAAGAAGAGTTCCAAGAGCTGCTCCCTCCAACTAGGTCAAGAAGGACCAAAAGAAGGCAGGATTCATTGTCCAATTCATCATTTCCACCATCCTCACCCTCATCCACCTCATCTTCATCCTATTAGAAGTTTGGTTCCATTCAACAACCCCAACAAGTCATCAATCAACCTTTACCACCTCCACCTCTGCCAATAGATTCCTTGGAAAATAACCCATCCCCTCTATCCTTCAATAACTACAATGTTATTCCCAAGAACACTGATAATTTTTTCTCTAAGTTTCACACAAGTGATCCTTATAGGACAAAAAAGGAGAATATTAGGATTTTTTAGACTTGTTTAAGAGATAAAGGGATTAATCATGAGGATGTTGCATGTAGTATTTTCCCTTATTCTTTAGAAGAGGAGGATTTTTACTAGTACAATCATTTACCTACTGCATCCATTCTTAATTGGGTTGAACTTGAGGTTGCATTTCTGCAAAAGTTTAAGATTCCCATTAGTGCTAATGAGCTCTACATGTAGTTAATTGGGGTTAAGAGAGAGGTTAATGCAACTATAGGATCATTCAACAATAGGTTCCACCATGCATACACTAGATTGCAAGAACCTTATGTTGTAGATGATGCCACTACCCTAGAGGTCTACTTTGAATCCCTTGATAGTTTTACATCCACCTTCCTTAAGTGGAGAACTAATCCCCCAACAACCTTTCTCACTACATATAGAGAGGTTGTTAAGGTTAGTATGGATCTGAGACAACACTTGTCAAGACCCTTGCCATCTCTGGGACCTACTACTCACCTAGGTCAAGTCCAAGCTCTCATCCAGGCTCTGACTAATCACGATCCCATTATGAATACCATTCCATAGTTTCCTTTGGTCCCTCACCCAATTCATCCAATAAGTTAGGTCTATCTGATGCCTAGTTATCCCTAGAAAAATGCTAATCAACCCCTTCACTCATAGCAATAGGCTAGTTTTCCTACATATTTGTAGAAATCAAAAGTTTTGAATCAGTCTATTGGTTCTAGAGGAGTGTCAGGATACCCTCCTAACAATCTAAATTCAGTGCCTTACAATAGTAATGATAAGGAAAGGTTAGATGAGCTAACTAAGCAAGTGAAAAAACTATATATGGAGGTAACCTAATTGATAAAAAAGAACCACAAACTCCAAGCTACTCAGAAGAGCATGCAATCAAATTACAATAGGGAAAACAAAGAAGTTGCACGAGGGAAAAATTCTAACATAAATAATTTTTTTGAAAGCGGCCAGGGTTCTGGTCAAAACTTTGATAGAGGTCAACAAGGTGGACAAGGGTTTGAAAGGAGACAAATACCTAGGAAAAATAGTCCATGGAAGATTAGACCTAATAATGGAGGAGTCCCCACTCCACTAGATCAATCTTCCAATCAAGAAAAACCTTTGAGTGGTATTCTTCTTGTTGAAGCAGCTTTGTCAGGGTGGTGTAGGCTTCATAAGACAAGTTAACACTCTGAGCTTGATTTCCTAGAGTTTCAAACTATTTCTTCTATCTTTCAGTATGAAGTTGAGAACAACTCCACCGATCGGGAGTTGGTACCCTCAAATCCATATGATTCCCTAGTTTTGGTGTTAAATCATGCTCCTTTCCCGAAGGATGAAGAGAATAACCAGAAGAGGAGTCAAGTAGCCAAAATGAGGAGGTTGAACAAGTGCTCAATGAAGATGAAATCTCTTAGCTATTTAATGAGGGAATTGAGAATGATAATAGTCTCTTAAATGAAGAGGAAGTTGGTGTTGAAGAAGTACAAATGTTTCAACAACCTACAAGAGAGTATGATTTGAGGAATAAGCCTTATAGGAATCCACAAGTTGGAGGCTCATTTACCACATCTATTCCTCCAAACAATTTTACCACTCCACCAGACCCACATGCCAATAATAATCCATCTTACCCTCAAGTGCCAACACAATACTCTACAAAAGGAGGACAACCAAATGTGTCAAAAGGAAGCAATGTCGGTGCAACAAAAGATAAGAAAAATGGTCATTCTAAAGAAACCCATGTCGACATGAATGTGTAAAAACTAGGAGAATATGTGACTGAAGAACTCAGGAAAGAAAGGTGAGTCTTTTTTCTTTCGAGTTAAGGGTTCCTGAAATAAGAAATATAGTCCTAGGGTTGTTTAATTCAAGAACAACACAACAATGAGTGGTAGTCAATGAGGTATTTGGCAGGCCTCCTAGTTCACAGGAACCTAAAGGTCCAAGTCAAGCACAACCTAAAGACAGAGGGAAATAAAAAGATAAGAATCAAGTTTCACAAGTCAACACTAAGTTGATTTTGTTCGAGGGAAAAATGGAAACCCCTCCCTTTCTAATTTCTATTCGTATCTTTGAGAATAATTTGCATGATTGTATATTGAATTCATGGGCATCTACAAAGGTTATCCCTTTTTTGTCTATAGGGCTCTCAGTATTACCCCTACAGCCTCTTAGAAGAACACCACCAAATTGGACAAGATAGAGGTAAATATAGTGGGAGAACTGAACATGATCCCCATGCAAGTTTCTTTAGACCCTAGAGTGCAACAAGTACTTAATATTAAGGTGGAAGATATTCTTGATACTTATGGTTTGATCTTGAGTTGAGATTTCACCAAGGAACTAAATGGATGTGCATCCAAAAATCATTCTCACATGTGGCTCCCCTAGAAAGGAGTCTCAAATTAAATTAGAATTGAGAGAGAACCCAAAATGAAGTATGTGATCATTGAATATCATAATACTTTGAATTAGATATTGGTGTTAGAATTCAGTATGAGGAACTATGTCCTAGCCATCCTTATTTCAGATACAAAAGAAGTATTTATGTTGCAAAGCTTCTCTAATGAATCTACATCAGGAGCCAGCAGTTTTGAAGCACTACTTGAACAAACAAAGGAACTTGATGATCAAGAAGATAGACAACTTAGCTTGCTAGATAATTTCCAAGAGTTTATCCATAAGTGTGTGGAGGATCAGATTCAGTTGGGTAGAAATATGAACTTTGTGGAATTGTTTCTCCCTAATTAGTGCAGAGTTCACAATTCCCCTCACTCTAAAATGGAATGTTTCCTATGCCAAATTACAGTGGAGTAGATAAAAAGATGTATTATTCCAACCCTAGCAATCAGGATGGATACACAGAGCATTCAAAGTGATCTAAAGGGAAAGATCCCAAGGCCTCCTCAAGAGCCTCTAGGAAGCAGCAAGGCCAAGGGTAGCTAAAGGCAATCAGAAGTTGATGATTGTTGGACATTGAGATTTGATGGATCCAAATCCAAGTAGGGTACTGGAGAAGGATTTGAGGTAATCATCCCTAAAGGTAAGACCTATTTTGCTACTCATAGACTCCAGTTCTAGTGCACTAATAATTTAGTTGAGTATGAGGCTTTCATCCATGGTTTATTAATGGTCTTAAGAAAGAAGGTTAGGATCTTTCAAGTGTTCGAAGATTTTGAGCTGGTAGTTAAACAAGTAAGGAAACAATACTCATAGCATAAAAGAAGAATGACCAACTACAAGCACATAGTTCAGGATCTTCTTGAAGGTTTTGATGTCTTCAACATCCAGTTGATCCCACGAAGTAAGAATCAAACTATTGATTCTCTGGCACAAGTGGCTAGTACATTGCAACCCTTATCACTTTCAAGATTGAAGAAGTTTACTGTGGAACTCACTCTAGTACCCTCAGTGTCTGACAATGTCACCAATTTCTATGTATTTGAAGATTATATGCATATTCTTGATTTCATTACT